>VZSC01012622.1:139741-150572 GCA_013398225.1 Steatornis caripensis | reverse complement strand
ATATAATATAATATAATATAATATAATATAATATAATATAATATAATATAATATATAATATAATAAAGATGTTCCATACTGCTTTAGCAGGGGGGTTGGACTAGATGATCTCTAGAGGTCCCTTCCAACCCCTACCATTCTATGATTCTATGATATGTATAACAGATACTGTTCTAACAGTGTGCAAGGGAGCTATTTTCAAGTATTGTACACTTGTTTGTCCTAATTATTGCTCCCTCCACTACCACAGGACATTCTTTTTTTTTTTTTCTCTGTTATGTAGCCACAGCTTATTAAAAGAGCTCATTAATAAATATACATTGCTTCCAATGTAAGCATGTTTTTACATGTAACTTTTCTGAAACTGTTCCCTAAATTTGTGTTGCTGTTTGAAACTGAGATGTATCAATTAAAAACCTCCAACAGTACCTCAAAGATAATGCTAAAATACATATATAATAGAAGCAGCAAAAGCCCTGTTAAAGCTTAGTCATACTAAGGGGTCTTGAACCAGCGTCCATCTGAATTTTAGAGTGTCACAATATGCAATGGCAGGCCAACCCACCAGCAACAATAAATGAGAAATTCTGAGGGCTGCCGAGCACTGTGCACATTTTCCTGGTGCATCAGAACGTAGTTTGTTAGCACAGGTGTTCCTGTAATTGTGATTCATTGGGGTAAATGCTCAGTGCTCAATGGCCCTCCTCCACTTCCGTCTTCTCCTGGGGGTGTATTGATCTGATTGGTACTGACCTGCACTACTGGGTAACAAGTAAGCCTACACAGATGCGAGCTCTATTCATATTCTAAAGGTTAAACCACAGCCCTATAAAATATTAAAGGGGAGATTTCTTTTGAGTGCCCAAGAATTTCAGAACACAAATTGCAAAGACTTTTCGGAGAGTGCCAACTCTAAATTCCACATGTGCTTTTTGAAAACCTCTCCCTAAACCATTTAAAGCCAGTAGTCTGTATAGGTACAGCTCATCTCTGTTTCATAGAAACCTGTAACATGGTCTTTGTGCAGATTTATGAGTGGGTTTTGTTGCATTAGTATTATGATGAAAAATTTCCTTTCTACAAAACTGGCGGGTTTTTCCTGCAAGAAACTGTTGGAGTAAATAGGTTTTCTTCAGGGAAATCCACATGACAGGTCTTCAGCTGATTACATGGATGATTTTTTTATCAATTAGGTTTTCTGCCTGGAGGCTAAAAGTTCCAAGGTGTCAAAAAAATGAATTTGTTTTCAAGGAATTTTCAAATTTTTTTCTCCAAAATAGTCTTTTTGATTTTTAGTAAGCTTGAACGAAACCATTTTCAAAATATGGCTATTCACACGGATAACACATACGCAAACATACTCACATGCTCTTGCACGTGAATGTACACACATGCACTCAAACATCAATATGTGTATGTACACACTTTAAAATGAGGTTTCCTTCCAAAGCCAAGTCTAGTTTATCTGCTCTGTTTGGGTGGAAAAAAGCTGGATGAGGACGCCCTGTTCTTGAGGCATCTCCCCTTTCCTCTGCTTCCCTTATGCTTCACTTCTGTTCCAGGAACCTGAAGAAGAGCCAGCAAAAGTCAGCACTTGGAGATGAAAATTGATCGCATTCCTTGTAACCTGCAATTAACGTGTCCTGTTGTACCCTTCTCTGCAAAGTTCGTGTTAAGGCCTCTCTGCTGCGTACATTGCATATTAACTGGGTTCTGTGTCTGGAATGAGGATGTCTGGAGTACTGTCCCATACTAGCCACCTCTTATGGTAATGCTATCCAGAATTTACATCACGCTTTCCTAAAGCGTCTCTGTGTAGAGCTACAGTGACATGTGGGATTTTTCAAGTTGCAGTCTAAAAGATATATACAGCAAACCTTACTTGTGCAAGTATGGACTATACATTGGAAATGTGGGAATTTTTTTGCGTGTTTACAGACAAACTGTGTAAGCAGTATATTATATATAGTATGATACATGCATACAATTCTTGCTTCAGGCATGCAACACGCCTTTACCTGGTCAAAGTGTAGTTCTTGGCAATTCACTGCTTGTTAGGGGAATATGATTATAGATGATGCCTGTTTACGACAATGAACATTTTCTGTGTGCTGGAATGGCTGACTCATACCCTTATATAAAACATTCATAACTTCCTGTGCCTTTAAAACTCTGTGTTAATCCATATGATCCACTGATAAAGAGAAATTATTTATTGTGAAATAGTTAGAAGTAAAGAAATATCCTGTGAGGATACAATAATTGAGTCCATTTTCCCATCCTCAGTGCTACGGAATAATAAAATGCTAATAGATGCAAATTATGCATGCTCTTTGATGCATGCTAAAAAGGGACCATTTGAAAAACAGAGGTACCTTTAGTTAGGGATTACCAGCAGTCACTGCATTATTGTTTTCTGTTTATACCTACCTTCAACCATAGTGTTCAGTTTCATTTTAGGGGATTGTGCATCTACCTGTCTATTAACTGACAAGCTAAGCAAATATGAGTTCCTGATGGGTTAAAAAAAAATAATCCTTGAATTCAAAATAAATTCCACAAGGAAATCTTGGAAAGAGAAAACAAACATTGCCCCCATTGGACAGTCACTGTGACTTGAAGAAAAGAAAATTGAAATACATGAAAAATCAATGAGGTAATAATTAAATTGTGGAGCCACAGTACAGTGGCCAAAGCTCAACGTGCATTTGTTAATGTATACTGGGAACTGGGGTAATCAGCAGCTAAAGGAGAGCAAAGAATGTCTGTCATCCTGAAGCTAATTTCACGATCAGACTCTTTAAAAACACATACCTCCTACAGTATACAAGGATATTTATAGGAGGTTAAAGATACAAATTAAAGTCCGGGAGACTATACGTTCCTGATTACCCAGCATTCTTAAATCAGCCCCTTCTTCATTCTCACACCTGGGCCTCAGCTGCAGTGTAGCTGTCATTTATGCTATCCATGGCACAGGATTGATGACAGTCATTCGCTGATGAAGCTGTATACATCATTTCTGTCCAGGCTGCACTGGCCAGATGGACCCTGACCATCCATCGCCTGTCAGGGACGCATCTGTTCACACTCCTGCTAGGGGTACTAACAAGTCATTGGCTTTCCGAAAGGACAGTGTCAGCTGGATAGGGCAACACATAAAAACTGTTGTTGTTGTTCTTCAATTTTTAAGAGGGATTCTATAGCAGCTTTTTAAAATGTAAAAATGAAGATTTCCCCTAACTTGTAAGTTAAAGAAGTTGCAAAAATCTTTCATGCTGTTGTGAATGCTTTTCGAATGTAAAATATAGAGAGCCAGGCAAACATTTCTGGTAGATGTTTGTTTCTTCAGGCAGATAGACTGCTGGGCTAAGAATTTATTAGATGTGACTACATGGTGATTTAGTGTTTCTCTCAGAAACTAGAAATATATGCAGATTTCTTTGTATATCTAGCGTTGTCCATGAATATTCTTTGTGTGGAATGTCTTTGATACAGATTAAACTTTCTGTCTCACTGAAATGAAGGAGCGGTGAAGGAATATTTTACAGTTCAATCTGCAGTGTAACCCTAGCCATCAGTAAGATAAAAACAAGCTCCTGAAATGATTGTTTTCAGCAACAGACCTTATTCACCTACACAAAAGTGGCTTTTGCTGGAGATACAAAAAAAGTAAGAATGTTATTTTAGGGCAGAGGCTGTAAAGAAACATTCACAATTCAAATACTTTCTCATCTCTCTACTGTCTTAGGGCTAATATGTCCATGACTATATAGAATCACATATTATGGCTGTTCTGATAACTCAGAAAACAAAACTATTTTACTGTGTGAGAATTTGCTTGGGAGTGTTTTGAGGAATGCTCTTTCAGTAAGAAGAACAAGGCTATATGGTATGTGTTCTATCCAAAATGGCGTTGAGGAGCAAATACGTGCTGGCATCCTGAGCAGTGGTGCACTGGTTTTGGATGGGATAGAGTTAATTTTCTTCGTAGCAGCCGGTATGGGGCTGTGTTTTGGATTTATACCGAAAACAGTGTTGATAATGCAGAGATGTTTTAGCTATTGCCAAGCAGCACTTACACAGGGTCAAGGTCTCTTCTGCTTCTCTCACCATTCCACCAGCGAGCAGGCTGGGGTGCACAAGGAGATGGGAGGGGACACAGCTGGGACAGCTGACCCCAACTGACCAAAGGCATATCCCATACCATACGATGTCATGCTCAGCAATACAAAGGCGGGGGAAGAAGGAGGAAGGGGTGGATGTTCAGAGCAATGGCGTTTGTCTTCCCAAGTAACTGTTAGGAGTGATGGAGCCCTGCTGTCCTGGAGATGGCTGAACACCTGCCTGCCCATGGGAAGTAGCGAATGAATCCCTTGTTTTACTTTGCTTGCATGCACAAGTTTTGCTTTACCTATTAAATGGTCTTTGTCTCAATCCGCGAATTTTCTCGCTTTTACTCTTCTGATTCTCTTCCGCCCCATCCCACCACGGGGGAGTGAGTGAGTGACTGCGTGGGGCTGAGTTGCCAGATCGGGTTAAACCACGTTAAGTAGATGAGAATAGGAAGAGCTCCACCACCCAAGGCAGGTTCTCCTGGCTCCCTGACATGCCCACTCTGCTCAGGGTGGGACTTCCTCCTTGCTTGGTGACTAAGGAAAAATGGTCAATGCTCATTAGTTATCTGATTTATTTTTTCTCCTTATTTCAAGTGTCCTGATTTTTTTTGATTGCTTTTTACTGTAGTCAAGAGTATTTTGAAGGAAATATTCAAATTCACATGTGTTTATGGCTTAAACATTAGGTTAAGAAAAAGGTCTTAGTAGTGCAGAAGAATTGTGAAATACAAGTTCTTCTACAGGTGATACTCCAGTGTTGGCTATCGTGGACTAATGATACTTTACCACTTTCATGAGCAGGCTGCTTCTGAGACCTTCCTTTGACTAGACTAATACAACATTTGATGACTCCTTAGTAGCTCACAGGTGCTACTCATGAATTTGGTCAGTTATTCACAAAGAAAGAAACCGACAAACCAAGAAAAGCTGAGCACTTCAATACCTGTTCAGTTTATTTAGGAATAAGAACTTCTATTCAATATTTGCACTTTTGTTTCTCTTTTACAGCCCAGCTCTGCTTCTATATAAACAGAGAGTGAAGACTAAACCTTTTCTGTATGAAATGAAAGTTAAAAGCATGTGCTATTGTCTGTAGTTAGTACTCTGTGCTGTCCTTCTAGAAAACAAGAATAACTGCTATTTATCTCTTGAAGTACTACATATGTTTTACACTTGCTAGCAAAAAGGACTATCAATTTTAAATCTAGTTATCAGCAAACTGTCTAAACCATCTTCAGTATTTTTTCTTTATCTTAGTTTAATTTTTATTTATCTGGAGATTAGGCTTGATTGGGTATGGTAAGTTACCTTTTCATCTTAAGATGTGTTCCTCTGTAAGTGAAGCTAAAAAAGCAAGAGGATTTTTTTGAAAGTATAATATAGAGCTTTGTTAATCCAAGTAATTATATTTCAGTGCTGTTTCTATTATTTAATAAAAAGACTAATAAATTGTGTTGTATTTTGAATTTAAAAAGAGGTATTTTTGCAGGGATCTTGTTTTGTCTAAGTTAGGAAACTAATTATGTATGTGGCAAAGGAAATAGTAGCTGGTGAATTGTCCTTGATGGGTACTTGTAAGAGGGAATCTGACTTCACAGTAGTGATAAATTAACCAATCTCTGTCTCTGAAAGAGTGCTGGATGGGCTGTAATTCTAGCATGGTCACTGTGTAGTGTACAGGTCTTGAATGCATGAACTACATAGCTTGCAGAAGGGCTGAACAGAGCAAGGACTGTAGATCATAGCGTAAGTTAGACAAAGGCCATCAAAACCAAACCAGGCATAAACTTCCAGCAGTTCTGGAGTATAAAAGGACAATAGGTGGATGCTGGGCCTGCTCTGTGGTGGCAGGAGTCTCTGATACACTGCAGTTCTGTGGTTTGTTTTCTGCAATATCCTCAACTACTGCAAGATCGTATTAAAGAGACAACAGCGGTATGAGATTCACAAAGATTGCAAAGCAGGTATTGATATTTAATCAGTTTGCTTTTTGAAAAGCTGATACTGTGACATTTTATGCAAATTATTTGAGGCCTGTTGTTTTTCATTACATTTCTTGTAGGCGTGCTTAAGGATTTTTTGGGGTTTGGATAACAGACTCAATATATTACTTGCTTGGTGATCAGTAGCATCATAACATGAACTGCAGTGTTACAGAAACTCTGTAAAATTTCTCCCTCAGAAGAACCTTATGACCTTGTACATTTAGAGCCAGAACACAAGTTCTGCTTAAACTCTTTTGGGTGCTGAGAAATTGCAAAAGGAGCCAAGGCCATTTGAGTGACCTCATGTAGATCTGGGACAAGTGAATTGACTATTGAATGGGGGGGGGGAAGAAATCTAAGTGAAATATTTTCTTTCAATAGAGTTTTTTGTTTGGAATTGTCCGTTTCTTTCGTTCTCTTTTCTGGATTACTATTTCATGCATTGAGAATAATATTTAATACTGCAAAACAATTAAACTTTTTCATATAGATATTTTATCTTTCCATTGCATTTTATAAGAAAAGCAAATTCTTCAGACATTGACTTTCCTCTAAGATAGGAATATCCTTTTGTAACTTGCAGAATAACTGAATAGTAGTTTACTTCGCAGTAAACAAAGCTGCACTAATGCTATAATAGCATGCTATTCTTGTTGAAGTTTACACTCAGCAATATTTATTGCTGAATTCTAAAAAGCTTTAATTATTGAGGAGGCTAATCTGTGCCAAGTAAAGAAGATTATTTCAATTAAAAAGAAAACACAAAAAAAGAAACTTATAAACATCTTGATTAAAATATTTTATATATTTTTTAAAATAGAATATAGATTTGTTTATATAATAGAGTGTACGTAAATAAAATATTACTGTATGAACCATGATATAAGGTATATAAATAAAATACTTAAAATAAGTACTTAGAAGAACTGCTCACAAACACATCTGCAGACAACTAATAGTGGAAACTGCCTTGATGGAGAGGGCCCTTTGAGAAATTTTATTGCAGGACAAGTATTTTAATGTGCAGCCTGAAATGAGTGACATTACAAGAGTTAAAGTAAGGGTGCTCATGCAGGAGAAAACCAGTGGGTGTAATGGCATTGATTGGTAAGACTAAAAGAAAAAGGAAAGAAACACATCAGTTCCTTCATGACAATAAAATAGTTCCTAATAATGTCTTGCATTGACATTGCTATCATGTCATATATGTTTAAGTACTGATAGCTTAAATCACACCTTGTGGAACTGACTGCAGGAGAAGGACAATTAAGAAGAAGGATTTTCCCACTTATTTGAATTTATCTAATACAACGAAAGAAGAATAAATTCTATAGGCTAAATTCGCACTTATGTCCAATAGCCAAGAAATAAAAGCAAAGTTTTGGCCATGTTTCAAATTCCTGCTTGATTTTATGTCCATCAAAGAGCTGCTCCTACACCATGTGTTAGAGCCTATGTGCTGTATTTTAACATCAGAAAGACAGAATACCATGTGGAGCATGTACCCACCGAGCCACATAGAAGATCCACAGGATACAGAAGGGCACATGTGTGAAAGTAAAAAAGATCAAAACAGGATGTCAAATACCATATATCTGTGTTTTGAAGCCCCTATCAATTAGTAACAGTTCATTTTTAACAGCCACAGCCTTACCACGCAAGCCACAAAGTTTCAGCTTCTGAATTCCCATGTAGACAATAATTGTTTGAGTAGGTTTACCTTGGGTAATGACAATTTTGCAAGATTTCTGGGAATGATGACGCTTCGTTCCAGGATTACACACTGAACTCAAGGTTGTGATTTTCTCACAGTAGAAGCTGGGTTAGGTGTGGTCATTATTTTCATGAGACCTTGTCAGGAATAACCTAGATTGCTTGTTGGTGGTAGTCTTAGTGGGTGGTATCCTACCTTCAGAAGCAGTATTAAAAAACCCAACATCACATCAGCAGCTCTGTTGGCTTCTGAATATAACATTGAGATTTAGAGAAGCCGAGATCCTGCTCAAGTAGGATGTTAACCTGTGTCAAATAATGAGTTTACATTGTATATTTGTGGGGTAACTACGGAAGTCTGGACTTCCTTAAAAGTAAATTGTAATCTGTAGTTTATGCAGCAGGGTCAGGCAGTGTTTGACATTTCATTCAAAGGTCAATCGTAAGAGCTATCAAAGCTGCAGTGTGAGGTATCAGCTGTGTGCTGGTCTCAATTCCTAGGGACCAGAGGTCTTTTTACCTAGAAACCTACGTGGGTGAATTATCAGTTGAAAACAAAAGGTGAAATTAGAAAGAGTGATATTCTTAATTTTGGTTTTCAGTTATCTGTTTTCTTGTAAGTGCTTTATAAGTCTAAGAAAGCTAAGCTTGTGTTTCTTGTTTTCTTGTCGTGTTGCCTCAAACATAATTCTGAGTACTGAGAGGCAGGTGAGATGTCACAGCAGGGTAAGAGTCATTGAAGTGGAGGAGATGAGCATTTAGGGGACCAGCCTCAGCAGGCACTGAAGTTCATATTCCAAAAAGCCCTTCCAATATTTGATAAGGTATCCAAGGCTGGGGATGTGTATCGAGATCTGGAGGGCAGAAGCTGTAGCTTGATTCAGTTCCAAGAAGTTGGTGTCTTTTGACAAACTAATAATGATATTTTGAGCCAGTGTGTACCACTGAATTGTACTACTCCCGTATGTGCTAAAAAAGTAGGGTTTGACCTTACCATCAGACTGGGTTTGAACCATTTCAGGATACTTTCTTGGATGAAAGAAGGCATTGTGTCAGTCTAGATTCAAGTCCTTGTTGAGTTGTATTCATTTCAAAACCATGATGAGGGGATTCAGTCCCACAAGCTTTCTTCATGCCATGTGAGCCTGAAGTGACTGACTGAAATTCTGCTTGAGGACTCTGGTCGTACGGCTCTTCTTGCATGTTGTCAGTCTACCACTTGTGCCACAAACAGCATCTTAACCTGGACGGAGATGTGTTAGTTGCTGTATGCACGGTTACATATTAAATCCAGCAGTGTCAAATCGGAAGCTAAAGATTGCAAAGTGTTTTCAATTTTTAGGGAGAAAATACTATTAAGAAAGTGTCTCAGAAATTTCGAATGGATACAAGATTCCTCACTTCCCAGACTGCTCTGATGAATGTATTGGAGAGAAATATATATGTATAAAAATCCTGATTTAATAATGTTCAATTATTTCTGAGTAACTTTTATTTCCAAAAGGTTACTTTGTATGTTTTATGTACACACAGAGACATACATGCATATATTGGCCTGAATAGAACTAGACCAGGTTAGCTATTACCTTTTTAATGCCACAAATCTGAATTATGTGCAGCATGTAAGATACCTAATTCTTGCTTTTGGCAAAAACAGATGTATATGGGGGCATATACTGCAAACACTATTTCAAGTATGTGCAAAACTGTTCTGTTACCTTATCATAAACATTATTTATACTTCACTCCTATTGTAGATTAAATCTCACCTCTTTTTAAACATTTTTTTCAAGGAGATCAAAATGCCATGATTGGTACTCATAGCTCAGAATAGTAATGTAAGTAAGTTCTATTTAAAAATATATATCGCTTCTAATCATGACATGGTGAAGAAAGACTGGATGGATTGCTCCGTGCCCCTGTGGAGCATGAAGATTTCTCAACAAGCTGAGCAAATGAAGGGGCTTAGTTTGCTGACTTGAGAGGGCTCTAGTTTGAGGCTTGTATGTTTTGTGTTCTAAGACTAGCTATCCTCAGGTTGTTATAATTATTAAGAAATTTCTACCTATAGGTCCAGGGGCATTTTTTTAATACAGTGGATGCAGAGCCACCTATTTGACCTTGCTGCTCTCCTTCAAGCTACAAATATAAACTGTTGAGACTGAAACAGAAGATTTTTTCTTTCTTTCCTATATGAAATAAAATTTGATATGGATTCTTCTCTCATTAAAATAATCAAGTAATTAAAATTGAGACAACTAGGAGAAGGCCTGCCTGGTGAGCAGATAGTCCATGAAAAATAAATAACTTCTCAAACTTAGCAATTTAATTAAAGACAATAGAGAATACTTCTTCAATAAAGACTGGCTCTTCAAGGGTTTTGTTTTCTACTCTGTTTCCCTCATTATGACATTGACCAGGCTGTAGGTAACAGCAATGATTTAGATTTTTTTTACATGGCTTATCTCTACAATAATATTTCCAGGTGTAAAATACCTTTTGCTTATCTGCAAAATACTTTGTAAACTGACTACTCTTGCCCTATGAGGGAGGGAAAAATTTATTGTGATTGTCTCAAATGCGAGTAAATTCCAAGTATTCGTGAGTCAAATGGTTTAAGTTTGTGGGGAAAGGATGTGGGTGTTCACATAGTCCTGGTACAAACCAGCTGCTGATGCACTTTGTGGTCAATGGGATAATATGGCTAAGAGTAGGCTGGTTAACTGAAGATCAGTCCAAGCAGAAGAAGAATTAAAATATAGAATTCTTCTGAGAGAATGAACAAGAAGAACATTTATGATCAATACCAGTCAACAAGTGTTAAGAAAGTAGAGTCTGTCAAATAATTCTGATTATGTTATTTGTTTTGATTAGAAATGTGATTTTCCATGCAACTGCACAGTTGTACTTCTTCAGCATTTAGAATCACTTGACTTGATATCCCATGGTATTCTGATTGAAACCCACCCTCTGTACTGTCAGCTGGCAACAAGAACATCACCTATTTTAACTATA
>VZSC01012622.1:117241-134741 GCA_013398225.1 Steatornis caripensis | reverse complement strand
AGGGTCCAGGCAGCTGCTCCCAGCAGGGCAGCGGGTGCCTTCCGTCTGACCCTCCTCTGCTCACTGGAGGGGAGCCAGCCGCTGGCCCCTGGGCTTGTTCTGCTGGATGGGAGCTGTGCTCCCACATGCTCTGCCAGTGCTGCCGGAGCAGGGACAAGCACCAAATCGAGGACTCACAGGCAGGGCAAGGTGGATGGAGCACTTTTGTCAACTGTAATGGAAGGCAACCTTCTGTTAATGAATTAAAAATGTCAAAAAGGAAAAAAATATGAAAGTTTCAATTAGACGTGTATATACCAAATGCATATAGCTATAAAGAAAACATTTTTTAGTCTTTATTGGTATCAATATGTCTTACTAAACAGAAAAATTAATATACGTCTGGTGGGTTTGCTCCATTTGCAGAGAAGAAAATAATGGGAAGTTAATAGCCTAAATAAGAGCAAAGAGCATAAAATCATTGCTATTTCCAGTACCTCAAACTCTCTTGGGACCATTTTAAACACTCGTGTGAAGTAGTAGATCTATGTCTCATACGGGATTATTTATGCTATTCTGTCAACATAACTCAGTTCAGTTCAGTCTGGCTACTACAGACATTTCCTGTAGTACCCAAAAATATATCTTGGCCTTTATTTTTAGATATAACTGGTTCATTACATTATCCAAACTCACTTATAAATGCATGCCGCTGTGCTGCAGTTAATACTTGTCTTACACCTTTACAAAATGAATGAATCTTCAAAGCAGGAATTATCCCTATAATAAAGGTACAATATTTTTTTCTTTAGTTTATGGTTACATATGCATAAATTAAGTTAAAACACACTATTTGTGATACTTAAGTACAGTTACAATTGCAGATTCCTTTTCCAAGAAACCATATGCTTGCATTTATTTTAAATAATTTATATTTGCCAAACTTACAAACCAGGTGCTTCTTTTTAGTTTCTTTATTCTGTTGCTCCTTTATGTAAATGTTATTTGTTATTAGTAGGCTGACTACTGCTCCGCAAAACCAATAGTAAACAATGAATTAATAAAATAAGAGGAAATAACTCCTGCTTATATATGCCAAGATAAATAACGTGATGTTTTCTAATTCTCTTTTATTTTTAGAGAAAAAGTTTCTTTAAATTAGGTGAAACACTTAGGACTTTGCTTCTTATAATTAAACAGTCAACACTGTATTATACTTGGAGATTGACGTACTTGTGCCTGCAAACAGAACAGATTAATGTAATGTTTTGCTACCTTTGACCTTGTATCCTTGAGTCTCTTGATTCTGTGTCACCAAACATAGTACTGTAATAGAGTTGAGCTCTAGCTAATAGTGTGTGCTATTCTGACTGTCATGCTCCATCATTGTAACTTACTGCATGAGGTCCCCAAAGTAGCCTCAAATGCAGAGACACACAAAGTCACATCAACAAAACCTAAAAGTAAGCAGAAAAGACCTTAAAATGGAAATTCTTCATTCAGTTCATGCAAGACCAATCTGGCTGTGACTGCTGGTTATTCAAAAAACTCCAGTAAAGGAACATTTAAACGGACGTGTTGCTAAAAATTCATTGGCAAAAGTAATTCAGAAAATGTAGCTGAACTCCTAATTTTACTCTACATGTTGTTATGATTTCAGAATTGCGAGGTCAAGATGCCAGTTCTTTTTTTCTCGTGTGTGGTCTTGAATAACACCTGTTACAACAGGCAAAGTACTTTGAAATGAGATGTTTTCCAGTACCTAGTGCTTTCCCTCTAAGGGTAAGCAGTGAGAAAGTCTCATACAGTGGAGAAATCCTCCTTGGGCCCAGTGTGGGTCCTGAGGGTCTCCCATGCTACGGATGGGGCGATGGGTGCAAAATCAAGGAGCTCCTGGGAGGAACTCCAGCATGGTGAGAAATAAGAAATACCAAAGATTTACAAATCTGACCGGAAAGGAGCCCTTGTTTCCTGGGTGAGGCGGTTCAGTGATTCTTTCAAAGCCATTCTGCCCACTGCAAACAAAAGCTACAAAACAACTCCAGGGTTGCTCCCAGTCCTTCCTGCTGAAGCTGATCTCCTTTGTATGAAATAGCCCTGAGTAAGACAGACTGAGAGAGAAAATGTGGCTGACTCCATGCTGTCTTTTGATGGCAGTCACTTGAAAAGGGACCTGAATTTAAGGGTTTCTAGTCAACACTTGTCATACCTTAAGGTATATATATATGAACGCCTGTTTTGTGATTTTTGTTACCTTGAATGTGAAACAGGTGATGAGTAGCTTAATCATGTTTAGATAATAGTCACATGTGTTGTGAGCTCATGGGTTCTGCAAGCAACAGAGATGCAGTTGGTAGCTGACAAAGGCAGGTAAGGAGGCATATAAGCTTCTCCTTGTGAATCTACTCCTCTGTGCTCAGTTACCCTCTCTGCAAAATGAAAGTCTAAGAAGTGCTTTAATATTTGTTAAGGCTGTGAAAAGTCTGAAGATATCACGTAAAAAACTTCGAAAAGTGAGGCGCTCACCTGGTACTAAATCATTCACTAAGTGAATGAGTATTTGGCAACATCGGTATTTGTGCACTGTTGTCTTACCGTGTCATATAGAAAGGGAATGTATGACTTCGCCTTTATGGCAAATGCTTTTAAGTCTAACTCTCTCTTTTAATAGCCTGGGACTAGTTTTCTGAATTTCCAGTTGTGATTGAATTCTCCAAAGCTATTATTGCTAGAAACAAAAAGAAATTAGAGTTCTCGGTGACCGTACACGGTGCTGTGCAGTCATGTAAAACATAAAAGAATAGATAACTATTTCAGAGTGAAAGGAAAAACAAAAAATATTTGAAATCAAATGGTCTCTTCAGATTCATTAGAGGATTATGAACTTTCATCACAAAACTTATTTTAAAGCAGACACTTAATCTTTGCTGGTGACTGCCTTCTGCTTTGTTTGCAAGCTTTCCTTTTTCATGCTTGAAACATCACTGTAAAAACAGATGTGAATGGTGGTGCTGTGGAACATTATTCCCTGTCTTCTGCTTCCTTGCCATGGTATGGGCACTGCTCCCAACAGCATGCTAAACTTCACAGGGGTTGGCTGACTTCGCTGTGTTAGCGTATCTGCACAGATGTGGCCAGAAGATCATTTTGCTTGGCTTATGTCCTTGGGAGAATTAAGCTGGTGGAGAAGATCCATTGATGTGTCTTTATGCCTGTACTATGGGTTGTGTTGTCATATGTAAAATGGTTTTAATTCTGCAGGGCAGGCCAGATCTGTACTTACAAGACACATATTCTATGTGTAACTCAAAAAGCACATCCTATCACCTGCACTGTCGCTGAAGTCTGTGCCCCAGTCCAGTTCCACGTGTAGTCGTTCCCATGTCGAGCCTGGCCAAGCTGAATAATCGTCATCTCCTAATGTAGTTTGTCCAAAGTTGGAGAGAGGGTATTGCACTCTGAAAAGACGTATCTTCTGATGTGATTGACAGCTCACTCTAGCACTACAAATCCCATCTTTACACTGTGAAGGAGGAGCTAAGCTCAGTAGGGTGAGGAGAAACTATCTGACCCTCTCTTGCTAGGAAACTAAGTTCAAAAGCCCAGTAAGTCACAGTGAGCTCCCTGAGAAGGGGCTCAAAATATGCAGACAGCATCTGTGATCATATTTTGTACGTGTCCCCAACAGGCTCCGAGTAGATTTGATGTGGGTAAAGGCTAGTAAAATATCACTCTTCCCCTCTCCTCCCTGAGAGAGGAGAGTTTCATGCACTTTACGCTATTATAAATACTAAGTGTAGTATCTAAGGCATACATGTGTCTTTATATATCTTTATTTAAATGTATTTCTATAAAATTGTATCCACATGTTGTATATAGTAGATATATATACAAGTAATATCTCAATTTATCTTCTTCCTGGATCTCATATTCTTATAATCTCATTTTAACATTAAACCAATATTTTAGGAGGTTAAATAGCACTCATACAATAAAAGCTAGTAATAACAAGTTCAATAATTATTGCCATGTCTGATGTCTTAGAAGTGTTCTTTTTGTCAGTATTCTACAAAGCTGAATATTTACATATTAAAATATTATTTTTCTTCCCTCTTTTTGGAAGCAGCCTGTTAGGACTCTGATTTCTCATTTTCTTTCCCAGACACAGCCAGAATGATATTACATTTTTTGTTTTAATACTGGAATTTTGTAGCTCAGCTGAATTTCTGTACTATACTGGTGAACCACGACTGTCCACCTACTTTCAGTTCTCCTACTGTTTCTTAGAAGAAGAGATGTATGTATTGGATATTAATAGCTACAGCAATGATGGCTATTTTCAGTAGGATTGAACTGGACAAGAAAATAGAAGCTTCTTCTGGACCTGGGAGTTTAAATGTAATTACAAATAATTTAATCATGATTATTGTGACAGCAATTTATTTATTCTTAATTTACTTTCTTGATGAGTTGCTTCGCTAAAATGATGAATGCTTTCATTAGTTAAAAAAATCTCAAAACTTCAATTTGCATCTGGATATTGATAACTGATGTGCTAAATTGAAGTTTTTGTTTCAGAATTATGAAAAGATGTTGCTATGCTATGAGAACAAAATGTCTGGGATCTTCCGTATTACTCTCTCCCCATATGAAAGACGGCAATTTCCATTCTCATCTGTGAGTGACAGTGTTTTACCGGGTGAAGCTTTTGTGTTCTTACAAAGTTCGGAAACATTTTTTTCAGCAAATCTGTTGGAGCTTGTTCAAAGGATCAGAAAAACTTGTCTCACTAGCATTGTGCACACGCCAGACTATTTCTAACAGTTTGTATTGGTGAAGGAGCAAAACTGCCAGCTAAAGAAAAGGGATTACATCAGTATGCAGAAGAAAAAAAATGCTCGATTCCTCCTAACTCCATAGTCTATGTTCAATCAACCCATAGTTAATGGAAGCCCTCCAGTGCTAAGCAATAAACAAACACAGTTGGGCAAATAGTCCAAAATCAAATCTAGTATATAAGGTGGACAATACATAGTTAGTTCCATTACAGAACCCTCCCCTGGGAGCTGGGGCGGCTTCTGAGCCCGTCTCATTACGCACCAGCACCATCTGTAGCCAGCCTGAACCTTATTTGGGAATATATAAAGTACACGGGAAAAATAGAGTAGGAATCAAGAGCCAGAGAATCCTATTTCAAGTTTAAATTTTGCTTGTGAAAGATCATTTGGTTTTAGACTCAGCAAACAGTAGGCCCTCATCACTCACAATGAGCTGCGCATGTAGCAGGGATTACTTCAGATCAGAGAGATTGAAGGTAATTGCTACTTTCCACAGGGAGATATCTCGTACTGGTGTGGTTTGAGAGATACATTAAAGTACCATAAGCTGAAACATGGCATCCTGAAGCAAAGTAGAGCCACCTCTCATTGTTTCTCCTTTCCTTGTTTCATTTAAAAAGGTGATTACTAAGTTTAAAAGAATACATAGGAACAGGAAGCAATTATTTAATATGTGGATTACAAAGGACAAAACACCCCCCGTCCTGATACACAATGCAGATGAATCGGTGTGATAAATATGTAATATGGACGCTACATATATTTTTCCACTGAAAGTCAAATGCTTTTAAAGAACTGTATGTATGCATTATTCTTGTATATGGATCATATGGATGTTAGAATCCAGATACAAGAACATCAGAGATCAAGGTCTCTTTGCGCCGGTTATTACATATGAGAGAATAAAATAAAAACCCAAGGGTTCTCTGCCCCGGAGAACTACAGTTGAACTAAGAGCCCAAATTTATCTGTTAGTGACTTCAGCAGAATTACTCCTGGGGGATTCATTTATCCTGGGATGCACAGAGATTGCTGACGGTTGACAGCTACATTAGCTCCCTTTCTCCATTCAGTGGTTGTATACGATAAGAGAGAAACATCTTAATATAGTATAGTTTCTTAGTGCGAGTTTGTGAGAGTAAATTATATGATTCACTTCAAACAAACGTTACATTATTGCATTGTAGGATTATTCTGCATAGCCCACACAACTAATTTAGGAATGTTTTAGTGAGTTTTATAACAAACATCTTTAAGAATATTTTCATATACCTTTTTTGTAAAACCTACAAACTTGGAAACTCTGGCTCATACTCTTAGCTAGGCAAGACAGATCTTTAAGTTCTGTGTTCATCCTTGATGACAGTAGGTGGGTTTCTGTGCATTAAAGGGTATTGCATAGCAATGATCTCCAAGCCATTTCACTGCCACTGCAAGGTCATGCCTGCTCTTTGTCGTCCTTGAACGATGTCCAGCAAACTTGCTACTAGTCATCATCACGGCTACTAATCATCATCATTGCAGACAAAGACGTGAAGGATCCCGTGCATTTCACCCAAATTCAGGAGTGTCAGGTACCCAGACACTGGGCCTCTGCACTTTTAGCAATTCCCTGCATATCTGCTCTTAATTTGCTATTACAGTCCAGTAGAAATTACATCGACACTTACACTCTTTTCTCAACAACATTAAGCTCTGCTCCAGCATAGCTGAAGATTTTCCCAAGATTTTTCCAAGATAAATGCAAATCAAATGACCTTTTTGTGAAAGTTGTTTCTGAAATATCAAAACCAGCATTCGCAGGATTGGTTTTGCCATATTCCTAGGTTGTCTTCAGTTCTTTTCAGTTCTGACCTTGGTAGTTCAAAATGGGTGATATCAGAGAATCTGAAAGGATTACCAAGGAGACTCAGATAAATTTTGATAATACTGAATCCCCTCTATGACCATGGGTGAGTGCCAGAAAATTAAGATCTATTTTGTCATCTTATGCATATGCTTTAGTACCTTATAGTATCTTCCCACTAAATGGATTGATTATAATCAGCGAATGCATATTCATTTTTTTGATCACTTTATGAAATAAAGGATTTTATTTTTCCTAAAGAAATTATAATAGCCGCACTGCTCATAAAATATTAGAGGTACTTTAGAATTTACCTGAAGATCTTGGCACCTGTGAAGGGCATGTACATTTTTTGCTATTAGGATACCATTTGCTGTTTAAAATATTCTTACCTTTAATGAGCCAGTTATAAAACTGTGACTGATTATCAGATTGTTCTGTCTGTGAAAATTGCAAGTTCTTGATTAACCAATGAAATTCTTCTGAAAAAAATTAGCACTAACTGTTTCATGAACAAGCACATTTCGTTTGTAATTCCACCTATATAATTCTAGAGTAATTGAAAGATAACATAAGCATAATGAGATAGATTTGAACATTTATTGTCAATTTCAACAAAAAATATTGATATTTTTGGGTGAAATTCTTCAGAATTTGTACACCTTGCTCCACTGTTAGTTAAGATTATAGAGCTGGAAGTAAATATAAAATTAGTATCGTAAAAATGTGTATCGCAGAGTTGTCGATGTAACTGTGCACAGTATAGTTTTATCACTTGAACCTATTCAAACAAAATATGGTTTGGTAGAACCAAATACACAATCATATATATGTATATATATATAACAAGCTCATACTTACAGCATGAGGAACTGTATTTTGGTAAAGAGTGAGTGGAAAGTATTTAAATGTTGTAGTGGACAAGCCATTAAACATGAGATCCCAATAGATGCTGTGACAATGGGGGCTAGCATAAAGTTTGGATATTATAAATGAGAGTAGTATGTCAGAATGCTGTTTGTTTTTTTAAAAGGTGTTGAAAATTGGACAACGTTTGAGAAAGGGCCACAGAAATTATTTGGGAGATAGAGAAAATGTCTTACATTGCAAGAATTTGAGCTTATTGAAAGAAGAATCTGTATAGAAGGTGTATACATACTTTACAAAGCGAGAGGTGCCAAGTGCCAAAGGACTCACCAGTCTGTCAGAGGAAGACATCTCAAGAACTGGTGGTCAGAGGAAGACACCAGATAAATTTAGATTAGAAATGAGGCAAGCATTTTTAATTCTGGAGATTATCAACCCCTGCAACCAACTCCAAAACAAAATGGTAGATCCTCCCTCTCTCGATGCCTTACAAACGTCTAGATGTCTTTCTGTTTCTCACCACTGTGTAGAGGACTGTGCAGGCATAACTGGGTGAAATTAGGTAACTTGTATTATACAGGCTGTCAGTGGTCTCTTGACATAACAAATATAAAATAAACCTGTGAGGATATGCAGAGAGCTGATGATGAATGCAGAGTTGGGACAGAACCCTTTCCCTCAAAATACCCTGTTAGCAACTCCCCCATCCACCTCAAAGCAACTCCAGCTAGCTGCCTCTGAACAGTAATAGCATGGCAGATAAGTGTTCCGAAGACAAGCAGCATCTGGTAGGATCCGCTTTGCAAAATATTCTTATGAATTGCAAACAATAGAAATCTTGGCTTTAGTAGCAGAGTTTTCCTTTTTAATAAGACATTAGTGCAGATGGATCCTGGTCAAAAGGTTTTGGGCTGACTCCTTGGGGAACTTAAAGTTGCCTGGTTTTCCCTTTGCCTGGTAGGAAGTAGTTTCAAAGGGGGGATATGCTAAACAAGAGCCATCTGGAAATCTAATTCAGGCTTCTTTAATGTTTTGGTATTATCCATCACAAAATAGATCATTTTTGCAGAACTCCTTTCAGCAGGTGATGCAGATCAGTATTAAAGGAATCTTCTTATTAGATGAGTGATACTACAGGAATCTGTAGTAGACACACACTAACGGCTTTGTGCTACAACCATTCTGTAAAGAAACAGAAAAAAACCCCAGTAATATTCATGTTTGTAGCTTAAGTTCTGGTTTTTATGTCTTTGGAAAGAGGTTTAATTGTAAAATGGTTTAAGAGGTTTAGCTGTAAAATATCAGATGAGTTAATAAATGAATAAAGATACGTTATTTTTGTGTAGTTATAATTCATAAAAATCAAAATAATTTAAATTATTGATGACTACCGCAAGCAGTCCATTCTTCACTGTAAATAGTCCCAAAACTATGGACAAATATTGTGTTTGTCCAAAATACCCCAAGGATAGTCCTTGGTAATCACCGAATATTCAAGTTTTGTAACCAGTGGTTCTCACTGGTTGTGAAGGTGTTTAATATATTCTGCAGTGTTAACACATTTTTTGTTCATATCACAGACTGGTTTCATAGGCAATGCATCTGTTGTGTTTTATCCTTGATGAGTACAGCTGATGGCTTTTGCAATACTCCACGTGTAGTACCTAAGATTCCTTTCAGAGACAGGCTTATAAAAGTCTAGTTTTCAATTTGGTCCTGCTAGGTCTTCCTTTTGTATGAATTTCCTTGTTTTTCCAGACTTTGAATTTTCTGAAATATGAGATATATAAAGCATACGATTGTGATCTCAATAGTTTTCATCACAGGAAGACCTCATCCTTCTTTACAGTAAAAAACTAAACTCAGGAATAGCTGAGTTATTGAACACATTTGGAACTTAATTAATGATCAATGTCTAAAATGACTGCAATCGAGTACTTACCCCCATCAAAGCACTGTCCCTCTCCATCACCCACTTAACTGACCCTGCAGTTTGGCCTCCTCTATTTATCTGCTCTGCCTGGACAGGGCCATAGAACTTGAAGAGCTATGCTAAAGCTGAGTTGCTGCTGTAATCTTTGTTATATGAATAAGTCTCTAAGGAGAAACAAATACATCTGACTGAGATGGTAGCTGTGCAGACAAATCTAAAATGGACAGACCTGTGTGAATGCATAAGGTTCAAAATGTTTTTTTTTTCTAGAGGTAGAGGATGAAATACTTCCAAGAAAATGCTGGAGACTTGCTGGTATGTCAGCAGCTTTCGCCTGCTTCGAGCTAAAGAAGCTGCTACTGAGAGGTTTTGTGCTACTAAAAGAAAATTATTTAATTAAATATTAATGTGTAACAGTGCATTTCCAGTATATTGTGAACCATTAAAAAATTAAAACAAAGTGGTCAATTTAAAGTAGAGCTCGTGACACGTTTTCTTTTCTGTTATTTGCTTGTTTATTTTCTTTTGTGGAATGTGTTGATTCCTAGTTCTGTTGGTCACCAGCTTAATCTGCACCGATCTATTCTGCGACACGTCTCTCTGTATGTGAATGTCTATATGTTGAAAAGCACTTAAAGACATTCCCGTTTTCTCACTGTTGGATAGGTAAACGATGTTCGGTTATATGTAATAGTGTCATTTGTTTCTTTCAGGGAAACAATACTTTTTAAAGTATTGATCAATGGTAAGCGCGGGACTGTTCAGTCTTCAAAACCTTCCCTGGTATGCCATGTTTGTCCTAATCTAGTACAGGAGAAGAAAAAAAGAGTAAGACTCTATTTTCCACTTTTCTTTTTTCTGCTTGCTATCGTTTAAAAAGCAGCTTTGAACCTTGTTCATGGCTTTCCCAGATTTTGCTGTTAGCTGCCAAGTCCCTGTCAGATTGAAATTGAAACGGCAGAAAAAAGATTTTCAACATACTTTTTCTGCAATTTTTTTCTGTCTTTCACCTCTAATGAAATGACCTTTAACTGCCCCCTCATCCTACACTAAGCAATGCTGAGTTTTATACCCTAAATTTCAACTATTTTATTAAATTAGCTAGGAAATGGATATTTAAAAATGAAAACAAAAGCTTTTTTGAAAGTGTATATGGAGCTTTGCAACAATTGTGTTTAGATGTGCTGCTGAACTTTTTACTTCAAAGACAAAGATCTCTGCACTTGAGAGACCTTGCCTCTTACTCAGTGCTCATACAAATGTACATAATATTTTATTAGAAGAGATCATTGTAAAGCTAGCCACATTTAGATTTTACTATATTTATATACATTTGTATAGTTATCAGTTCATGCTTTAAATCTGTAGTCATTTGCCATGAAATAATTGCCTTGTTATTGAAAAAATGAATTGACTTAGCTACTTCAATTCAGTGTTAGGCTCTTACATTCTAATGGAGTATACATACAAATTGCTTATTGAAATACACAGTATGAGAAAGTCAGACTTACCAGCTCATTCTATTTTTATACCTTACACAACGTTCGACACTTTAGTCTTGATGAAATGTGCTTCAGTCCCTTGTTGCACTATCTAATGTGCCAGTATTTCTTGCTACATTAATTTTTCCTCTGTATGGTCTTTAATGGAAAAGATGCTCACCAGCATAAATATCTCTAAAGCTAACAGTAAAAAAATACTTAAATAAATAACAGATGCACAAGGGAACCATGGGATAAATATACAGGAGGCACAGAGTCATAATCACATGTCTCAACTACTTGACCCATTATCGGCATGTAGCAAAATACACACTAGTAATTATGTGGGTATCCCCCATGCCCGCATGTTTCTGAACTGGGTCAATCTGTCTCTAACATTGTAAATATTTGCAAAGAAACTATGAGTTTGGAGATATTACATCTGATAAATTGTGATACGACCTATAAGATGCATGTATGTAAGAACCTAGACACACATAGCACACATCGTTTTATGTGGCTGTGATGTTTATCAAAGGCAAGATTTAATAATGTGGTTAGAGCCACCACACCCAGCACAACTGCACACCACAGTTTACCAGTGTATCACAACCCTGACTCTTCACACCACTGGTATTCCAGTCTGGGACATCTCTTAAGAAAAAACTTCAATAAACTTAATGGTGGTGTTTTTCATGTCAGCAAAAGTCTAAAAGCTTACAGAGCATGATAACAGCTGTTTATTTTAATTTTTTACTTGTAAGCTAAGTCAGTGACTTTATCTCAGTTTAGATATGGAAACCAGAATACAATGTAAGCCTGGTAAATGGTCTTCCTCAGTAACTTTTTCTAGACAGGGTTTAATTAAAAAAAAAATGTAGAATATGTGTAGCGATGGTATAAGTATCTATACAGGAACTAAAAGTAAATCTCATTCTTAGCTTTGTTTTGGTATGCCACTTAGCTGATAAATCTAGCTGAGCCTCTAGATTTTGTTTGGTGTTGCATTTGAAAAGTTGTCCTGGTTCGTTGAATATTGCTCTCCATCATTCTAGAATCCTTTACAAGATGTTTTATTTTTTGTATTACGAATTATCTTTGTATTAAGCTCCAAAAAGCAATAATCAAAATATAAATAATTTTTGGTATAGAAAATGGCTCCTTGGATTGCAAAATGCGATCTGAGGCAGAAATCAGGCCACGAAGATTAAGTCTTTTCAATGAATATGGATAAAATTTGGGCTTGGTTTTATCTTCCAGTCTGTATTTTTATTTGTTTGTTCTGCAGACTATGCAGTGCTACTAATTGGCTAATTACTATTAGTATGTACACAAGATCTTGCAAAATAAATATAGAACATCTTTTGAGGTTTCAGGACAACAGGAAAAACTGAGATAAGGAAAACACTTTTCTTATCCTTTTCTCATTACTTTTGAGAATTTGGTTCTTACTGCTGTTTTTCTGCTTGGAAAATTTTTCAGGCATGCTTCAAAAAATCGACAGGTATGAAAAACAGGAATATGTGTAAAAATAGAAGTGAAAACATCTCCTTTTCATGGTGCAGGGGAGTTATGCACAAACATTGTGCCACACAATGGTTAGAAACAAAAAGCTGGATGATGACGGTATAGTTTGCTTTGATGAGGGTCTCTGCACAGTTGGACTGCCTGATGAGTAGTTCCAGGAAAAATTGTAACTGCCTGCTTCATACCAGTGAGAAATGACAAGAATTTTGCGTTTGATACGTTCATCTTAATCTCCCTCTATACCTTGATCATTTACTAAATTTTGCGGTGTCCTAGGCCCAAAATTATTATACATGATGGAGGCTAAAAATGGGGAAATTATAAGGAGGAGCGTATGCACGCAGGGAGGGAAGTTGGTCCTCTGGCTGGAGAAGGCTTCCTGACCTCATAAAAAAGATCATCCTGAGTGTTCACAGTGCAGAGGAATGTTGGATATGAGCAAAACCCTTGAGTTGAGCTTAGAGTTTACCTAAACATGTAAAAAAGCCATTACTGGGGTTATGTGCATCTTCAAGCAGTGTCAGTGCCTTTTTCTAAACCGTTGTACAGTTTTTGGTCTTTTATGTACTTTCGGAGCTGTACTCAGCAGTGCCCATGGGCCAGAAGCTGCAGCAACTAGAGATACTTCTCTTTCTTCTTGCTTTTCTTTGTTTCTATCAATGTTTTTGTCTTTGGAGATTTTCTTTAATTAGCATATACTAACAAATGCTACTCAAGGAGGAAAACAGTAAGTTAAATTTTGGTTAGACAAATTCATACATCAAAATCTTTCTCAAGATGCAAACACAAAGAGCCAAGATATAGAGAACTGTAGATAGGGCATAAGAAATGGGAATCAGGGTACTGAAGATCAATTTCTTGCAATGTCATTAACTCACGGTGAGTGTTCCAAACCATCACTTCTGCTTCCATGTGTGTGTAAATGGTCTTGCTGATCATTGGCAACATGTATGAAGTGTTGTGATGAATATAGCTAATTACAAAATAATAACTAACTAATGGTAATATGTTTTTGAAGAATCCTAGTGTAATTTAAATATAACTTCTTCAAATCCTCATATATTAATGTCCACAGGGTTTACAAGGCTAAACAGGCATCGCAATAAATGGCTAACAACTTATTATTTACTGTTCTAAACTACAATATATCGATGTGTGGTTTAATAATATTCCTAATATTTATACTCAGATTACTTATGTATTAATAGCCATTTGGAACCCATACTAAGTGTCTGCCAGAATATAAAGACGTAAAGTAACAAATTTTAAACTAGGAAATCTGACAAAATTTGGGCACAAACCAGTTTCAGCTTGACAGACAGAAACTTTCTATTTTGAACGTGATTTTTAAAAAATGCATTTTAGTAGCCTTTCAAACTCTAACTTGATGCTGTAGAACTACAGCTCTTCCACCAGGTGGGCTTCGGGTTCACTCCCATAACCATTGGTCTCAACCTCATCCACCCCTGTCCTTCACTAGAGAGAACTCATCGGATTGAGCAGGTTAAGATTTTGTGATTCAAGAGCAGTTCTGCTTTGTGATAACTCTATCATCACATAAAAGTGAGGAATAAATAGTACCGTGGTAGTATTTACTGCTTCACGTGCATTCCCCACTGTGCTCAGAATCAGTGACACTAGTAACAAAGGTGAGAATAGTATTATTAATATAAAACGTAAGTAATTGTAAATCCCAGCCAGAATGAGTTAGTTGCTCTTCTAGTAAAGTGCCTTGGAAGTTTTCCTGAAGATGAAGCCTGTATTTTGGGTGTGACAGTTGTAGCGCACAGATTTGAGGGTTCATTCCTGAGCTTGAAGGCACAGCTGTGTTTCATGTAAAATGCCTAAAAGGTTACAGCATTTTATAATTTCTTAAAACAGAGGTTGAAATTAAAGAGGCTTTTTATAGCTTTAGGTGGGAATATTCTAGCTGTTTTATCACAGTAGTTCTTCTGTACCAAGATGTCAGTTCAGCTAGTAATTGAACTTGCTATTCTTTCAAGACTGGTTTGCTTTTTCTATTCCTGTTCTTACATTTGTACACGGTCTTCTGCCTTGTAATACGTTTTATTTTTCTCAGAATTGTTGGAAATTGAACTATCTGAACTGTGCAAGTATGGGAATATGATCTAGAAAGACGCTTTTAAGGAATGCCTTTAAATATTACATGGAGATCAAGGAAGTAAGTTTTTAGTGTGCTCAGCTATTGACAAAACCAAGAAGTAATAATTCATCTGTTTCCCTCTCTTGTTGCTAAGATCTAAACAGGACCTGTGATTGGAAATCAGATAGGGCTTGCAAAGCATCGGATGAGTATTAATATCTTTTATATTTTAGGAAAACCAGGATGATTGTTTGGTCATTATTTACTATGGCAAAGAGTTATAGTGGTACTTCTCCTTCTCTCCTCACCTCTCATTCATAAAGGAATTAACAATTAATAGAATTTGATTTTTTTTATGTTTACCTTATTTTGTTTTATTTTTATTTAATCTATTTCAATGTTATTATTTAGTATATATAAATTGATGATGTATGTATACTTTTCATTTTGAAGGCAATATGGGAAAGCATGAGGTATTTTTAAATATATTTAACATGGAATTTCACTGGCTTGAGTTAACCCCATAAAATACCTTATCTCCTAGACAGATGAACTTCCATTTGGCAGTACCTAATTACAACTACCCTAGAAAATACCATTGGGGGTATTCAATGTCTAGATAGTGAGTTACTTTCCCAGATACTCAGGAGTCACAAAAATCTGGGGCTCTTGCCCCATTAAAATCTGGCTGAAGGTCAGATTCATCCTCTGTCAGGAATCCTCATTGTGGAGCTTGAAAAATTTTTGATCTTTGATGTGATAAGTTAGACTTTTCCTGTGAGTTTTTTACCCAGACCATGGCCTCCAGTTCATCCTAAGGAATCATGTTCAGTCTCTTTACGTAGAGAGTCTTGGGCCAAAGGGTTTTAAATACTCATTGTTTTGTTTGCAGCCAGACTGAATCACCTTCCTTGGGGCAGTATCCAAAAAGACAATTATCTACTTTGATCAAAATGATCTTTCTCTAGTCTGCCTTCTTGGGAGTACTCTAACAAAACTAAAATATGTCTAGAATCGATACTTTCTTTCCTGAGTCTCCCACCTGTGACCAGGGACTCTCCTAGTGATGGATATAAAGTACCTGGAGCTCTAGTAAGCCAAAACCTGAACACTCTCTCAAACTGGTCTTTAGGCAGGCTCCTCAGAGCAGGACACATCATCTACTTTGGCTGCCTTTGCATTAAATTCACTTCTTCCCTGCCTGGTTTTGTGTGGGCTTCAGCACCTCACTAAGATCTTAAACTGGAAGAGTCAGTGCAGTTGTTAAAAGATGTTCACAATAAAATCTGCATTAACAAGATAAGCTTTATATCTTATCCAGACCTGTTAAGGCTGCAAAATTGACTGGTTCACAAGAAAAAGGAAAAAAAACCCCCAAAACATAGTGTTCACAAGATCTACTTTTTTTTAACAAAATCCTTCTGGTGTCAGCAACTCAGGAGTCATCTAGGAACACTGTCAGAACACCTTTTCTTGACACCCCTTCTTTAGGTAGAAAGTGTCAGGGCATAGACACCTGAAAATTAGAGAAACATGAACAGAATACTTTTAAACCTTAAAAATGATCAGTTCTAGGAATAGGTAAAATTTAGGGCCAGAGCAGGAAGGATTACAGTTCTTCTGAATGTATGCCCTTTGGAAACCGAAGCTATTATTTTCTAAAGGTTAAAGTATTTTTGATGTACAACAGTTGCTTCATTCAGTAGCTTGCCCTACAGTGGCTAAGTCTAGATTTGGATGATCTGTTTCTGGAAGTTTAAGGTCAAACTGGTCTTTCCAAAACCTGAAGTGAAGGTGCCCATGAATATACCACCCAAAGCTCTAGCCAAATAGGTTGTGCAAAAGGCCTGGCAACCTAGGCACATTTTCAACTGAATGACTCTAAGTGCTAAGTGAAAATACATGACCTTCCGTAGGTCTCTCTAACTACAGAGCTCATTCATTTCTAAAATGAGGGCCGTGAAAACTACACTGCTGATTTAGTTACTGACCCTGAAGCAAACAAAAAAAAAAAAAAGCCCTAATCCAAAACAAAACAACTATGGAGTTTTTCTACATGAATATCGGTTATTCCAGAAAGCACTACATAACAAAAATATTGGCAGACTTAAATAAAGACAAGCAACACTGTGCATGAGTAACTAATTCTTAATCATATGAAAATCTATATGTCATATGCATGAATTCCTACAGAATTTATTTTGAGCAGTGTTCTGAAAATGTTGCTTGTTTAGTATGACTGCCACAAGGAAAGAGTATTTCACAAGCAATTATTGGAAAAGCTGAGATACGCTGAATGAATGGAACCTTTTATTAAAACTTCTTATTGATATAGATAGGTTTTTTCTGTTTTTTTCAAATGCTAAAATCAGCTTTTCTTTAAAAATAATATAAAACATTGCTTCATAATGAGATGTCAGCCATAGTTTTACATATACAGTAATATGCTTCATAATATTCCACAATTTCTGGCCATGCCTGGATATATTGAAGTGCCCTTAGCTTTGCCTCAGGCCCTTAGTACCTCCAGCTGTTATATTATTGGCTGATTTACTGGGAAAATAAAGCATAGGAATACATAAATGAACATTTTTGTTGCTACCTAATCAGCAGAAAAGAGATTATATTCTCTCTCTGAAACAGCAGATACTCCTTTTATAAATATGAAACATTTATGATCAGCAGCAGTCTTATGAGCTGACAGTATACTGTGGTCTGAATCTTTTCAGAATTGCATCTAAAATACAGTAGTAACATAATTATTAAAATGAATTTGTGCTTTAACCAAAATTAAATTCCATAAATGCAGTGCAAATTATTTAGATGAAATAAACTGGGATGTCTCCCCCTGCTCAGTATTTAATTGCAGCAAATTTGAGCTGGGTCCAGGATGTGTGTTCAAAAAAAAAAAAAAAAAAAAAAAAA
>VZSC01012622.1:79865-117118 GCA_013398225.1 Steatornis caripensis | reverse complement strand
AAACAACCAAAAAAAAAAAAAAAAAAAAAAAAAAAGGGAAAGAACTCATGATATCCCTCCATATCAAAATGTTTTGGTAATCATTCTGTTTAAATAGTAACATTTTATTTTTTAAGCACTTAGATTCTTGATCTGAATACATATTCATGGAGGTCTGCTGTAATCCACTTTACCACTTAATGTTGCAATTCAAATGTTCAGTAAGAAGCAAAGCCCTCCAGAATAAAGCATGAATATTACCGTGTGGGGCTGTAAAGAGAAGACTATTAGAATATATCACCAACACACTAGGGGACCATTTAGTGCACTGCTCTAAATACATCATTTAATTACAATGGAGACATTACTTCATGTTTCTACTGATGTAAGTATTATTAGAATTCATGATATTCGCAGGCTACTGTGGGCCATTACATTGGCCATAAGCTATTCCATAAGATTTACTACTAAAGGCCCGCAAGGGTATTTGAGCATTCATGGATTCTGTGGCAGTAGGCTTTTATCTAAGACACATAAGTGAGGGACAACCGAGTTATTATCTCTAAGAAACATAGCTTAATATTTTGGATTCTAAAGGTTAAGGTACCATAAATCCTGAATTACTCTGAGATATCACATAAAAAGACATTTTTATTTTATTTTACTCTACTCTGCCTCTTAAAATATTTTATGATGGCAGTTTCTAGAGTTGTACCATGTTGTTTACATTCAGTCCCTGGATGCATCAAAACCACTGACACAGCATTTCCTTTAAACTGCTGTAATGGAGGCAAAACACATGCAGGGGATATTCCCCCCATTTCTGCGCTCTCATACACGGCATTCCCGGTGTGATTAATCTGTCACCCTGATTTAATGAGAGTCACCACACACTTTCCTACCCCGTGGAGGGTCTTGTTAGTGAACTAGTGGACAGTGTCTGGCAGATTCTGCTGGAGACAGTAGGACCACTGTGCATGAGGAAAAGTAAATACAAATCTCTGGCGTTTTGAAGAAGATAGTTTGAAATTTTCAGAGATTAAACACTCTTCTGCTGAAGCTGGTAATGTAAAAAGAAGTGTGACATTTTCTTCTCTAGGTGATCTATAGACCTCTAGCAGTACATGGGGTTAGCTGAGTGTTCAAATGCGTTTCTTAATTATGACAGTAAACAAACAGCTTGCATTTAATGCTGTTCCTCCAAAATAAATCAGATTTCCTCTGTTATCATTCAGGGTCATTATCTGATTTCCTTATGTGCATAAATGCAGCTGTACCACATTTCACGCAAATATCACATTATGTATCATGACGAAGGATGGGCCAGCTTTTCGGACAGGCCACAGCAAATGTCACTGACCCAGTGGGGAGACAGCAGTCGGGCCAGCTCCCTACACCGTTGACAGGCAGCATCCTCACGCTGTGGCCGCGCGGCTGCTGCTCCAGTGAGGAGCGCTGGGCATGGCGCTGCCTCTCCTGGCAGGGAGCGCAGCATTAAGTAGACTGGTCTATGATGTGCAAGTTCAAACAGCAAACAGTGATTCTTTGGTACCAACCCAGAAAGTCTGCCCAGTTAGTTAGTCTGCTACAACCCACACACAAATTATCTTGGAGTTCAAGGTAAGTCAAAATTGTTTTAGGAAAGCTAGAAAATCGAAGCTATATCTGCTTATAAATTCTTCTTCTGCTTATAAATTATCCTTCTTCTCCCTGCCCTGCTTTTTTCACGCTTCTAAATTCTGCTTTTATCTTGGGCCCATTCACTGCTAGACCTTAAGAAGTAATAATTGAATAGAGGTAGTCCTTTTCCATTTTGCGGCTATCAGGAGGGCTGATGAGAATTTTCCCTCCACAAGAGTCACAGAAAGATTGGTCTTGTGTAGCATGTACTTAAATGTTAAATAAACAATGAGCTTGTTTTCATTTCTTGCTTTTTTAATGAAAATATAAAGTCTAGACCTTACACTTGTTTTCTTTTAACTAGTGCAAACTAGTCATCCCGCCTTAGTTTGTGTGTTTTAATGGCTATCTTAAAGAAATAAACAGTTGTGTTTGGCCAAAGAATGAGTTTATATCCAGAGACCTGGTTCTAGTTTTTCAGGAACAGCTTCCAATCCGAAATCATATCTGAGCATATCTGTGAAGCCAGAAACTTCACAGAAGTGTGTATTTCATCTCAGGCTGCTCTAGAACCAATGCAGGGTTTGGGAGTCGTGGGCTGCCTGCATCATGCCAGAAGTATGTGAAGTGCCATAGAGCAATTGCTTGGGTTGCCTTTTGTTCCAGTAGCTGAGTCCGCTGAGGACTGAAATTGATTTTCCTGATGTTAGCATGTGAAGGCTCTGCCCCTTGACCCGCTGCCGGCGAGCGTGCAGGGCACAGAAAGGCTGCAGCTTTGCAGAAGTAAGCAGCACTGCGTCTCTTATCACTGGTGCATTCTTCTTCCAAAATTGTTCTCTCCCCTGGGCTTTTCTTTTCTGCCCTGTTCTGCTCTTTGCACTGATGCTGGATTGTCCCATAAGTATTTTGCATGCCTGAAACTTTTTTAGTTGCAATAGCATAATATTTTTTAAAAGTAGCAGAAGTGGATGATCTGTATTGATGAACCAGATAATACTGTTGAGTGCAGTCAAGCAGACTACTGAAAATTGGTAGTATGGGACATCTACTCTACGCCATTATTTCTGTGCAGCTTAATCCCATATAAAACATCCTGCTCATGTGTCAGTTTTGCCAATAGTGATGCAATGATATGTAAAACTAGGGAAAGTGAACAGGGACTACAATTGTAAAAACAAGCTCAGCGATGACCGATTCATATTCTTGCATAGAAAGACCTGTGCTCGTACTATAAATATCTTCAGAAAGTGATTAAATACATATTTTGCTAGATGAACGAGTTGTTTTAGACTCCTTTTCTCAGAAATGTCAGGTGTTGGTAATTCCTTCCCTCCTCCTCGGTTTTGGTGCTGTGGTTAACTCATTCATTGCCTCTTAGCTTATGTCCTACTGCTGGTCAGGAGAATAAACCCCACAGAAATTATGTTGTCACTGCTGTGATTAACCCAGTTCTCCAAAATCATGTTGGCTTGTTGGGGTCTTAAAATCTGATTTGTCGTACTCTACGGGATCTTTTTTATTTATTTTGTAATTCCACAAAACATACATGTAGACTGGAATATTAAAACACACTCATGGCTTTTTACTTGTTAGGAAGAAAAGGGAGAATATGTTGTTAGGAAGAATAAGCCATGTTTCAATGTCTGCTCTCAGTAGGTGGCACTCTTTCCTCTGAGTATGTGTTGAGTTAAAAATCTCAGCAAGTCTGTGCCCAAGGTTCACGTTTTAGCTTAGAAGCAAGAGTGAGGTCTGGTAGTTTGTGGTTGCTGAAGGCTCATAGCACTTTTTGCAAGAGATGTGGCACTGCTTCGCTCTCTCCTTGTAATTTTTCGTACTCTTGTAATTACAGTCGGTGTATCTGTGTTTTCTCTGTAGTATCAGGAAGGTTTGTTGCTCATAATATTCCCCACCACCACCCACAAAAAAGAATTGACATGATGTATGTCCACTTGGAATGACTGACAAGGTCTTCACCAGACACGGCTGCATGTCATTAATTAGTGAAGTTATTTTCTAATCGTTTACAGACTGTAAAATATTTTTGGTCTTTTGATAGACTTTGAGACACCCGACAAATATAGGATTTAACTTATTTAGCTATTCTTATTTTTTAAGAGTGGGGTAAAAAAGGAGTAGTGGTTTCCCCTTTTGGAGATTTAAATAGACTTGTAACTGAAATAAAAACCAAAAGTGTATATCTATAGGTATTGATAATAACTTGAATTTTTTTTCTTTGCTGTGCAGTGTGGAGGGTTGCCATTGCCATTCTTATTCGGAACCGTTCACAGGGAGAAAAATTACATTGTAAACCAGATGCAAGAAAAGCAGTAGAAAAATGATGAGGGAGGGGGAGAGAGAGAAAAAAAGTGCAAGAACATTATGCCACCTCTTAATGCATCTTAAATAGAAATAAAGCATTTTTCAATAAAGAGGGCATCATGTGGACTTTATATGCCATCTCTTGCACCAGTGCAGTTCTACGTTGGCATAATATGAGCTCCACCCTCATACGTGACAGAAGGTGTAGATATTTGTAGAATTCAGAGCTCAGTAATGTAAAGAGCTTTAGGCTGTACAGGAATGTTCCACTCCAAGAGGCCTAGCTTTCAGATTGTGGAGGTAATCAGAATAGTCATGGGAACTAGATTATTTTTTAAATTATTATTAAAGTGCAACAACTTGGCCATATTTGTGTTCTACTCCCTCTGTTAACTTTCCCCATTGGCTAGGCTACAAAAGAAAAACGTGGGTTGGAGAAGTTGAGATTCTCCAGCCGTGAGGAGAAGGCACACAAGCAGTCAAGATAAAGGTCTTTAACGGGGTGGGAGAATGAGTCAGAGCCCACTGAAGCAAATCATCATTCTGGAAACAGAGACCAGCCACCATTGAGGACCTAGGTGATAGCTCTTCCTTTCCTTTGGGTGACTACTCTATCAGGGCTTCTGGAAGGAAAGTATCCAGGAATTTGTCAAAGCAGGGTTCTTCAACATTTGGAAAAGCAATGACAGTTTTGACTGCGTTTTTTCCGCCCCATGCTGACTGCTTGTCTACTTCACCCCTCTTCTTTTATATGGTGTGCTTTCAGTTTGGGTCCCATCCATACACCCCTGTGACCTTCTTGCATTCTTTCATTGTTACTCTTATCCTGCATTTGAAAGTGTATCTCCTCTTTCTCCTTCACTAAAGGATCTTATGCCATTTGTCACTCTCACTCTTTTCCTTGCCAGTTTGATCTTCCTGCCGTTACTCCCTGTCCTGTCAGTACAAATCACTGGTGCCCAGTCTCCCTGGCTCATTCCAATAGCATCCTCCAAGCCCCTTTCTAAATAATGTTAATGTTATGTGCCTGTACTGAATGTGTAAGTTATGTAAGTTATGTAAGTTTTCCTTCGAGTAGCCTTGAAAAAATTGGCATGGAATGAAGTATACGTGGAAGAGCTTAGAGTTAGGTTATTGTATGTAGTATGTAATAAAGAACATAGAAAATCCTACTTTACAATACAGTCAATAATTTCAGCAATAAAAAAGATGTCCAAGAAATCGTTGTGTTTAACTTCCATGTATTTTTTCCATATTTTTCTATATTCATCATATTCAAAAGAACCTATAAACTGTGTAAGCAAGAATGAAAAATCACTGTGTTCAGGAACTTAGTTTTACAGATGATCCACCCTACTGCAGGTATGTTTACGCTTTACATTTGTAGGCAATTCATACTGGATACCAACATGCATAATAATTGTAGACAACAAAAGTGGTGCAGCATGAAAAAACGTCATGTTGGATAAACTGCCAATGCACCACTTCAGCCTTACCTTGGCCATGAACAGTGGTTTTGCATGGAGTGAGCGTTTTATATATCATTAGCATAAATGATAATAGAGTTTAACATTTTAAAAAATGAAGTCCTTAGACAAAGTAAGATGACATAAGTCTATTAATTGCTAGGTAATTATATCAATTTAAATCAGCTGAGATTCTTAGCACCAAATGAAAAAAAGAAAGAGACAAAAATGCCTCTACCACAGTTCAAATAGTATCTTGAACTCTGTTAATCATAGTATTTTGGGTAGAATTCTGCACCTATTAAACTTAAAAATAGCTGTATTTTTTCTTCATTTTTATGTCCTTGCCACATCCAGTCTTATTTCAAATTGCTGATTCTTGAAGAAACAAAAGTATAAACCACATAATTGGTATTCTGTTCCCCACAGAGCATAGAACTGGCCTTTGGGGGCCGGACGACACCATATGTTCAAATGAAGAACCAAGCAAAAAGTCCACAGGTATTCTGCTCTTTCCTGTTATATAGAACAGTTACATCTTTTCCTACTGCTAGAGCCCAGCTTATGAGCCTACCCTCAGTAAATTAAAGGAAAAAACACTTTCTTCCGATGCCATTCCTCTGTATGCACTCATGTCTCCAAGGCTTAAGATCTAACAATCCTCTAACAACTTGGCCTGGAAAGATGAATAGCTTTTAAAACATTGTGTAGATTGTATTAATTGGGAAGGGAGTAATGGGTTTAGAATAACTGGAACGCTTTTTAAACAGCTTGATTACAAGGATTATCACATACACATTGAATTAGACAAATACAGGGAAATGAGAATAATTTCTGCCTTTCCTGGGCATGCATTTAAAGTAGAGAAATGCAGAACTAAAAGCAAATAGCACAACCTGTTTTAATCAAAGTAGTCTAGCAAGAAACAATCAATTAAAGAACAGTCTGATTCTCTGTGACATCAATGTATGAAAATCTGTTAGACGCCAGATTGTGTCTCAAGACACATATGATGAACTGAACAAAATGACCTGCTAATAGCTTTTACGGGTAATAAATGCATCATGTTATTGGTAATTCTGCAGATGGTAAATCAAGCTAATATCCAGGCTGAAACAAGCTACTTGTTAAATATACTTCAAAAATGTTCCTCCTTGTTATTCCATAATTGTATCACACAGAAAAATAAGATGATTGCTACTTATTTTGAGCATTTTAAATTAAGATGTGTTTCAACATGCAGACGTTTTAATTTTCAAATTCTTTAGAGAGAACATTTTTCTAACTGATCTGAGCTTTTGAAGCCCAGCATTTGTATTTAGATTAGCGGCCCTATATAAACTGTTATATATAAATGTTCGCAGCTTTGCTGTTTAACATGTATTTTGAAAGAGATTTCACAATGTCTAATGTTAATCTGAAGCTGCTATTCAGGACGTGGGACATTCTGTTGTACAGATGTAAGCCATTTCCAAATGTGGAATTTGTGACTTCTAGATTATGAGATGTTGCAAAAGCTGAGTTAATCAGTCTGTAGAAAACAAGACTTCAGATATATATACACATCATATATATATATATATATATATATAATATATATATATATATATACAGGAGGAGGACTGTGGCTTGGAGGGAAGGAGAGACAGCAATGGGATATTCTGGCAGACCCACTGCAAGTGTGGTTTCTGGCAAAAAAGATAAATACTCATCACCATATATATATATATTCATATATATATACACATCACATCTAAATTTGGAGTATTTTTAATGATTCCATTTGTATACCAAAGAAAGACTACTTCTATAAAGAATAGGATTAATTTATGCACCAAATCCTGTGCAGAAAAATTATCAAAATGTTGGCTCAAGGAATATTGATGCGAGATAAATATCTCTCAAAATTGCACTCAAAAATGGCTAGTAAAAGAAAATAGGCAACCTCCAAAAAATGTATTCTGTCTTTTCATACCAAGGATTTTACAGAATTAAGGAGTCCATACTATTTATATTATTCTTTGTCAGTTTTTAATAATAAAAAAATAATTTTCCAAGTAGCAATTATTTACTGTAGAAAAACATCTACTAGCAATAATAAATTGTATTTTTGCAGCTATCCAATTCAGTATTTATCCAGAACAAATTCAAACAGATGTTCAATGCTCAATTATTATACTATCTGTTAAAAAGTGGTTTTGACAGGCTAATTCATCAGGAAACTAGAAAATGATTGGAAAACATTAATAAAACTTGAAAGCAACACCTTAACACTTTAGATACTCAAAACCATTCAGGCAACTCAGAGTCACAGGTACCAAAAAGCAAATATGATGAGGGAACAAAATCAGAAAGATTTGTATTGGGGAATCTTTTGAACACGTTGCTTTTCCTACATTCCTGTGAAAGCACAGTGGCCTTGACCCTACCTCAGTGCTTTAGTTCTTCTACATTCCTGCGTCGGATCTAGACACATTAATAACATCTTTTGTTATATACCACTTACTATATTTGTTCTAGCTACATCTCCTCTTACTACCCCACACTTGAACTAATATGCCTTGCTTGATTTTATAATGGCTGTTCTCAACAATTTGATATTGCTATCGAACCTGTAGAACCGTTGATAAATCCTAAATAATGATAGAAGTATGAAGGCTTTATTTAGGCTTTAATATTCATTTTCCTAGCACATTCATGATCTGTTGTGGTCATTTTCAATGAATACTGAAATCAGGTTACTGGTGAAGAAGCTGGAGGAAAGAGATTGTTAAATCTGTTCGTGCTATTAGAATACCGCACACCCCTTTCCAGGTACAGGAGGAGGATTGTGGCTTGGAGGGAAGGAGAGACAGCAACGGGATATTCTGGCAGACCCACTGCAAGTGTGGTTTCTGGCAAAAAAGAAGATAAATACTCGTCACCAATGTAGACTGAGTCCTGAATCATAAGGGCCATGCTCGTACATCTTTGCTCACACTGACTGGCGTGTAGCTCGAGTTCCTTTAAAGTGGCAGAACCCTACTTTCCAAGCATGCGGAAGTATTCATAGCAGAAACAATTGTATGTTTGTCCAGTTGTGGAAAAGGTAAAATATCACTTGAATTTTCTGATTCTGGTTGAAGCATAAATATATATAACCACAGATAAAAATTGACCAAGATATTAAGCAAAATATCAGGGCTCAATTTTAGAGCCAGTGCTCTTCAATGTTTTTATAAATGATCTGGATGCAGGAGTTGATCGTACATTAAGCACGTTTGCCAATAATACCAAACTAGCAGGACCTATTGGTCTTGAGGGTAGAGAGGCCTTACGGAGAGATCTGGATAGACTAGGGAGCTGAGCAATCACCAACAATATGAAATTTAACAAGAGCAAGTGCGGGATTTTCCACCTGGGACAGAGCAATCCTGTTTATACGTACAAATTTGGGGACTGAGAGGCTGGAGAGCATGCCCACGGAAAGAGATCTGGGGGTTTGGCTTGATGGTAAGTTGAATATGAATCATGAATATGAATCATAAGAATTTGGCTGCCCTGGCAGCCAAAAGGGCCAACTGTGCATCAAGTACAGCATAGCTGGCCAGTTGAGGGAGGTGATCATCCCACTCTACATTGCACTGGTGTGGTCCCACCTTGAGTACCGGGTGCAGTTTTGGGCACCTCAATATAAGAAGGACACCAAACAATTAGAGTGTGTCCAGAGGAGGGACACTAAGATGTTGCAGGGCTTTGAGGGCAAGATTTACAAGGAGTGGCTGAGGTCACTTGGTTGTTCAGCTTGCAGAAGAGAAGGCTGAGGGGTCACATTATCGTGGTCTGCAACTTCCTCATGGGGGGAAGCAGAGGGGGAGGTGCTGATCTCTTCTCTCTAGTGATCAGTGATAGGACATGATGGAATGGAACAAAGCTGCATCAGGGGAAGTTCAGATTGGGCATTAGGAAAAGGTTCTTCACAGAGAGGGTAGTCGGTCACTGGAACAGGATCCTGAGGGAATTGGTCACGGTACCAAGCCTGTCAGAGTTCAAGAAGCAACTGGATGACACTCTTAGTCATATGGTTTAGTTTTGGGTGGTCCTGCAAGGAGCAGGGAGTTGACTCTATGATCCTTACAGGTCCCTTCCAACTTGAGATATTCTATGATTCTAAAATAGCTAATCATTTGAGAAAACTGGGATCTCCTTGAACAGAGGTGAGATACTGTCACGTGTCTGTAAGTACAACGTGACTGTGAGAAAACATCCTGTGTTTCTGTATGTGTGCTATCTTATGACTTATTTCTAGAGGTTTTAGAGTGTTTAGATGAAAATATAGCATATTATTTACTATATGTACAAGACAAGCCAGCGGAATAGTATTACTGTTGTATGTCCATCTATGCCAACTCATGCAAAAGTTGGCTGCATTGCTGAAGCTGACTTTAGCTATTTTCTTGGTGAACTGGTGAAAAATGGACAAATTCCACATGAGTGCTTCTGCCTCCATCCTTCCTCCTTCGTTCACCATCTGCTTGTTTCAAATGGGCCAACAATTCTTTATATTTCCATGGAAACTGTTTTGTATATTAAAGTGGGCAATAACTGAATTTAAAATTGCAATGATAAAGTCAAGAGTTACTGGGATAGAGCTCCCCCTCAGTCATAAAAATTGTATGAGAGTTTCTACTTGAGATTCACTTAGTACCAGCTTGGAAAGGAACTTGGCTTTCAGCAAAATATTCTTCGTTCATAGGCACATCATCATTATCCCTTTGACTTCTGACACAGTGCCCACTCTAAGGTTGTTTTATTATGGTAAATACTGAAAAAAATCCAGAGCAGGCAGTGCGATGAAGACAATGTTTTTCAGCAGAAGTCCTCTCTCCATAATTTTTATTCAGTATAATATAGTAGTTGCCAGAGGCATTGTGCAAACACAGAAACTTACTGTTGCTGCCCAAAAGAGCTTAAAAAGCTTAAGAGTATTGACAACTAGCATGGAAAGATCTATCTTTCCATTTTATCTGAAAAAGGTGGAGTAACCTCTATGAGACAGTTTCTAACTCAGAGTGAGCTCTGTCAGTTCTCAGACTGGAAAATATACATAATGAGAAAAGATGCAAAAACCAAAAAGGGGTTGCTGAGAGATGACTGGGATGTTGCCTGCAGCAGGATTTGGTTCTGACCACGTATTTCACATTTCTCCTCCATTAGGATTGTCATACAGTGGTTTTCTAGAAGCATCTATACCTTTAAAAACACGTTCTTCCAGCCACCCATCACTTTAAGAAGGGTAGATGGCCCTAGCAGACTTTTTTTTCAGGTCATCATTTCTTTTGTTTCTTCAAAACCAAGAAAATGAAACATTTTCCTTTTTTTTTCTTTTAAAATTACTGAAAAATAAATGTTCTGTAATAATACTCCCAAATAATTGTTTTTATGTGTTTAAAAGCAAGAACCAGTTTTCAGCACGCCGTAGCTGGTGTTGGCCCTATGGTCATCCATATTCTGGGTATTGTGGAAGTTAATAGCTTAGGAACAACCCGAAGAACTTAACTTTAAAGCTCCTGTTTGCTCTCTGGATGATCAGAAGAGGGAAATCATGTGCCATATATCTTGAGAAATTATATTTTTTATACTAAAATTCATTTCAAATTAAGTATATTATATCAGTTTAAATATTGCTCTAAATTCTAAACTATAATCTCTTGGTAGATATTTAGTGCAAATTGAAAAAGCTTAAATAGCTTAAAAATGGCTTTGAAGCATTATATAGAACCAGTTATCATTTATAAATGATCGGACATTAATGGCTTCCTTCTACACATAGCATTAGACTTTGAAGATTAAATGGAAGTGTCTCACTCAAGAAATTTACAACATATATGTGTGCCTGCAAGTTTACTTAGTTTAAGTATTTATTTTGACATTCTTTATGCTTCTGTAATATTCTGAAATTCAGAACAGTAAATTTATTATGACAGGAAGCTTGTTATCTAGAACAAAACTCTTTCTATTTTTGTTTTAGGTTTTATTTTATTGTTGATATACCAGCTAAATTACTGGCTTGTTATTTGCTCTCCTTTCTGACATCGTGTAATCCACCTGGCTTTGTGGAAAAAAACAACTTCAGCTCATGAATGAAATAGCCTTAAATTCAAGAGAAAGAGATATCTTATAGGTAAACTATCCCAGCTGAAATCCTGTGGTGTAGGAGCTTAAGTACCTGACTCCCATGCCTGTGTCAAGGGTAGCAGAAACAGCTAAAAATCATGTACAGTTGCCTTAGACCTCGAATAAGTCATGATTTTAAATGATTCCATTTGGAGGAATTTTGCTACTGTTTTGCTCCTGGTGACACTTGTATGGCATAGTTTGTGTTTAATAAAAATGTGGGCAGCAAAATAGATACGTTTAAATAAAAATTGGTGAGTTTCTTCTAGATGAACATATGAAAGGCTTCCAGTGTACCTTTGTCTGCGAAAGAGAAGAAAAAATTTTTAAAAGAGGCAAAAATAGAGACAGGGGTTTTGAACTAGCAGTCTTCAAAGTTATCTTGTCCAATCTGTACTGGAAGGTGATAGTATCTGTAGATTTCATAGACCAGAACAGCACAAGTAACTCCTGTTGATAAAAGGGAGTTGGTCAAAATATTTGACAAGAGGAATTGTAAATTGAGCTCTTCCAAATTTCACATAATATTTATTTCAAAGTCAACTTAGTATTTCTGATAATCAAATGGAACTGTCATGGTTTAACCCCAGCTGGTACCTAGGCCCCCACACAGTCGCTTGCTCACTCCCCCACGGTGGGATGGGGGAGACAATCACAAAAGTGATAAAACTCATGGATCGAGACAAAGACCGTTTAATAGGTAAAGCAAAAGCTGTGTGCGCAAGCAAAGTAAAACAAGGGATTCATTCGCTACTTCCCATGGGCAGGCAAGTGTTCAGCCATCTCCAGGACAGCAGGGCTCCATCACCCCTAACAGTTACTTGGGAAGACAAACGCCATTGCTCTGAACATCCACCCCTTCCTCCTTCTTCCCCCACCTTTGTATTGCTGAGCATGACATCGTATGGTATGGGATATGCCTTTGGTCAGTTGGGGTCAGCTGTCCCAGCTGTGTCCCCTCCCAACTCCTTGTGCACCCCAGCCTGCTCACTGGTGGAATGGTGAGAGAAGCAGAAGAGACCTTGACCCTGTGTAAGCGCTGCTCGGCAATAGCTAAAACATCTCTGCATTATCAACATTGTTTTCAGCACAAATCCAAAACACAGCCCCATACCAGCTACTATGAAGAAAATTAACTCTGTCCTAGCCAAAACCAGCACAGTGACGTATACTGTTTGGCAATGGAAAAATCACTCATTTCTAAGCAGCAGTCAGTTGAGGTTTTCCATGGTGGTTACATCCAGCTGTTTTCTTCTAATTAAAGGCCAAAATTTAAGAAAGGATTCTTGGCCCTAGTGGATCTCCATTACTGAATCCTGACAGTAACAAAACCAAAGCAACAAACCAAATTGTACTTATGAGTCAGCCATCTAGAACTTTAAACTGCTCTTAAATGTCCCTACAATTTCCCCTTTGTGGATGTTTGTAAGCACAAAATTGCAAGCATGAAATGAGGAACATTGGTTCTCGCTTTTTTTCAAATTAATTTTAGGATCTGGTTCACAAAAATGCTCAAGAGCATGGCTAACTTTAAGCAGGCAAGTAGTTTTTTATTTCTCAGAGAATATATACATCTTTAAGGTTATATGAGCGTAAGTATTTTGCTGAATAGAGACATACAAGCAGAAAAATTTTCTTGAAGTCCAAGAGTGAATAACATACCTAGAATCGTCTTCTAGTAGTCAGGTGTTACCCGCTTAAGTTTAGCTTTGACACCCCTTAAAAATCTTTGTAAAAAAACATTTGAGGTGAGGTTAAAGGAAAGAAGGAATTGGTGGGAACAGGGATGGATATAGCTTAAAAGCCAAGATCAGTGTTAAACTTCATTGACAAACTTGACCTTTTAAGTAGTGGAATCGGAGACAAGATTAACCATTCTTTTTCCCCACCCTTGTCCAGCTGAAACGGCATCCCCCACGAGCACAGGCAAACAGAACTGCAGAAATTAGCAAGTAAGTTAATTTTAGTACAAATTCCTCGACAATCCCCAGACACCCAGCAGTTAACGCAATGTAAGGAGAGTTAGAACATGGCCCAAGGAAGGTTTTTTTTTTCCTTCTTTGATGCCTGAGATTATTTTGCTAGGAAATGTATCTTTCAGTGTACTATAATTGAAACTACTCTCATCTATGTTGTGGCCTTCTGATAAGCACAAAGTGTTGCCTTGTAGAACTGGCAGACTGAATCTGCCCTGCCCCCCATAACTCACAATTTGTGGTACCCATAGATACGCAAAACCAACCTCCTACTCCCCAGGCTTAGAAAATGAAAGTGAAACGGTCTTTTCCAAACACTTTTACTTTGTGTTGTTGCACGTAGCTAATAAATGTATGATGACAAAGCAAGACGGAAATGAAATACTTTCCTTTCTAGTGTGCTAGTATGCTTATTCTATGCCTTTGACAGCAATTTTAAGAAAGTCCGTTTTTCCTTTCAGTGTAGCCTTTTTGCTTTAACAAAAAAAAAAAATATTGTTTTGAAGCAGACATTATCAAGCTCCTTAGAGTGGCTTTTGAAAATACTCACGGAAACCAAATCCCATCCCACACTGAACTTCTCTTTTAAGCCAATGCTGAACATTATTCTCTACCAATAACCCGTATTCCCAAATAAACCCATTCCTGCCAGCTCTACCTGCATTATCATAAGTCTTGCAGTATTTAATGCTGTACTTGAAGCACCAGCTGCTGGACACAAGTGATAACAAGAGAGTTTCACCTTTCATTTAAAAATGTGCATGTCTCTAGCTTTCAGAGCTGTGAAGAACAGCTCGAAAACATCATCCAAGAATAACCAAAAATTCAGAAAAAGAAAAAAAAAAACATTTCATGCAAATCTTCTTATTTTTTAGTATCAGGACTGCCAATATTGTAAAACTAAAATTGTAATTAATAAATAAAGACAAGTCAGTTTAGAGTCTCTGTTTACCAGGAAGACAAAAATACCCAAACAAAGGCATACAGGTTAATGTGCAAACAATCAGCAGGGTCTAGATATTTTTTCAGCTCTATTACAGATTATCCTTTATTGGCAGACAGAAGTCCCTGGATTATTAAAAATGTATACTGATAAGACATAAAATTATCGCCTGATTGCTAGCATTGATGCAAAACCACTTACGCTATTCAAAATAAGAATCTCCTTTCCCATCTAGCAATTAATGCTGTGCAGTAGAGGATATAGTGCAGTTCTTACAATGGGAAACAGCTTTGCCAACATTGTGTAGTGGCCTACTGTTCTTAATTACACAACAAAGCATCCTGTTTCTCCCATGCTAAAAAGAAAACAAGAGTGTAACTGCTTAGGTAAGCTTAATTAGGCTCCGGCAGTAATGCTAACTTCCATCTTTGAATAATTTGAACCCCTCATGTTAATTCAAAAAACATGAAATTGTAGCAGTAAAACAGCTCCACATGTACTTTACTAGTATGTGAGATGCATTTAAGAAAGTGCTCTCTAAACTCTGAAACAATCTTGGACTGATTCTTTCTTTTTTTTTTTTTTATTTGAAACCAAAGCAATTTCATCAAGAATAACTCGCCTTCTTCCAAGGGGAAAAGAGCAGAATTATGATAACTCATATGTCTTTGGAAGAACTTTACCTGCTGTGATAAGCCTATTTGACTACATGGCTGCAAGAACAGTGACTTTTTGACATCAATTCCCATAAGGATATCTCTTCCAAAGATTTGGTTTTCTTTACAATTTAATTTATTTGCCCTGTATTGGAACTCCTGATGTCTGGATATTGCCTCTGCAGCTTGCTTTCTCATGGCCCAAGTTTTCTTCCCCATATGAACATTGTCCAACGTGATATAGCACTGCTAATGCTGGTTGATGAATGATAATTCTGCTGGGAAAAGCAACTGAATGTTGTGAGATGACTAGAGCTCATTGACATGTTTCAACTTCTAAAAAGTGAAAAAACCCAACAAGAACACTTCAGTAAAATTCTCCTGAAAAGCATTAAGCCATATTTTAATAATGTATACAAGTGCTAGACTCCAGACCTATGAATAGTTCAGATATTCTCTGGTCCATTTCTTTTCACGCAACACTAAATTCAGAATCACTAGAAGGACCTCAGTGTGCTGTCCCTTCTTTTCTAGATAATTACCTTTTTTTTCTGATAGTATATATGAGAGATCTCCAGGATAAGCCCACACGTCACAAGTTAAGCTTTAATGTTCCATTAATCTCTAAAAGCCAGGTTTATTTAGGCTGAGGAGTGTATTCCAAAAGCAGCACTGAAAGCAGTGAATCAAAAATACAACTATCATATATATATTTTGTATTTATCTATCATGGGTTGAGGAACTACAGATATCTCATGCTGAGCCAAGGACCTCTATCTGTTACACTAGCTGATGCTGAAGCATTTCCTATCTATGACTAGGTAGGGTGAAATCAACTGAAATTGAAGTCAGTGGGAATACCTCATAGCATAATATATTACATGACATGAGTAATGGTGGCAGAATACACTCTATGGGAATTGCACAGCTAAAGATTGGCACATTAAGTTGAAATACTCCCACTCCCCTCCCCTGTAGTATTTCCTGATCCAGACTTGTCAGTGTACTTACAGCCTGACCTTCTGTTATTCCATCTATTGACTTCTGGACATTGGAGTTGGAGGTTTTTTTGTTGTTTGGGGATTATTTTAAACTGAAAATTTGGTTCATGCAATATTCTATCAGGTTATTCACCTTGAGTCCAAGTCACACATCAAGTTCCCTTGGAAAAGAGAAACCTCCTGTAGGGAACTTGTCTAGCCTTGCCCTGTAGGAGAAAGTGAAATTTTAAACAAATTACTAAGGGGTTTCATAAACCTGATACGTTGCTAAGGGAGGCAGCCATGCCCTGGTTATTCCTGGTATCTTAGAGGATGACAAATGGGGATTGCAGGAATGTCGTATGTTGTAATATACCTCTCAGATATCGGGAAGGAATAGAAATATCTTGCTTTTGTACCGCTGAAAAGCGATCAAGCATTTAGCTGTGGGAAAATATTTATTGGCATTACATTAATACTGTATGAAAATTGCCTTCTATTCAGTAAATACTGTGGAAGGATTTTGTTGGAAGAACAGACCAATGCAGGCATCCCAATTTCACTGCCATGTAACTTTTTCCACAAAGAGTGAAAGGATTATTTGGAACTGTGAGCAAATTGCAAGCCCATTCCTGTGATGTTTCCTTTCAAAGAAAGGTGCTATAGAAAGAATGAGCAACAATAAGATATCTGTTCCAAACTTATGTGATGGAAAAACAGTTCCTAGCACAGCATACCGAGAATTATGCAGGGAGAGGTTCATGAAGCTGTGAGATGAGAGACAGGAAAAAACTTTTCAATATTGTTTTAGACCAGACTAAATCAGGCAAGAGAGCAAAAGTTATATAAAGATCTAAACGGCAAAATTTTTTCTTAGATCTCTAATAGTAGGCTTCTATGCCATATGTGCCACAGATTGTGTTAACTTCTAGGAAATTGGAAATGTCCTGTTTTAGCTGAAGATAATATTCTAAAAAGTGGTAGACATGTCATCTATTGCTCTTCCAGTCGTAAATTCAACACCTCCTTCTACAAAAGTAATGTAACATTTAATTGAGAAAATGAATGAAAAAATGTTTCACATCTGTTCTCAAATATGTCTTATTTTCAATGGGATAAAATGTTAAGTATAATTTTAATTTCAATGTCATATGAGTTTATTTTGTTTGGAATATATTGTTCTGGCAAGCTGAATAATCCACTATTGAGTTTGTGAAGGGTATTCAGTTCTTCTGCAGTTCTGGACTCTGTGTCTTCTTGTCTCTGTTGTATAGAATATATAATCCCACTTCCATTTCCTTGTGATGCTACTACTATTGATTGCGTGAGAATAAACAGCAATCCTTAGTCTTCATGTATGCTTCCTAAGTTGCTTCTTGATGCTCACATGATTTTTTTCCCTTGTAACCATTCCTTTCTTTTGTTTTTTTCCGTATGTGTGTGTTATACTTTCACTTATTTTGTTTTATTCTTTATTTTATTTTGTAATCAGTGGTTTGAGACTTTAATTTTAAATTCTTAGAGTTTGATCACCACCAGAACTTTTTCAACCAAATAAAAGTACCACAGATAACTTGCACTTCTCCTATGTTCCTCCTCCTTCCTCCATTGAGACAGGCGCCTCAGAAGGAAAGCAGCAAGACCAGAACCTTGAATCTGGCATTAATTCAAGTACATACTGGGGGACCAATATGCTTTAGGTAATTCACGGTTTTCTAGGTGAGACTTTTGAGGTGCCCAGGCACCACAAAACCTTTGCAGTTCTAGCATTTCAAATTTCATTTTCAGGCATGCATGTGTTCTGAAGAGCAGGTTAGGAAGTTATTAGTGGCAGATAATACAATCAGTTTTTTCTTAAAAATCATTGTCATAATCATCAATGTAGTGTTTTTTAGAACAGGCAGGAAAATAAAAAAAATTATTTTGGAATCCTTAATTTCTAACTTTAAATTCTATAGTACGGCAAATGGCCAAGGAGAAAAAGCCTTCCCACACCCTCACCCCCAAACGTGCTTTATTTCACATCAACCATTAGTCAGAGGTTCTGTTGAAGCATTATATCCTATATCAGAACTGTCTCTTGAGAATAATTGTTTGCTTTGGGGTCTTCAAACAGTAATTCCAGGATCTCTGCAGGCAAGTTTATTTACAGGAAGACATGAGAATCATTTGGTCACTGCTGAAGCATCTGTAGCACCACTGCAGGGACAGACAGTGCTAGAATCAGTGGCTACTTCAGGAGTCAGTAAATATAAAACCAATAATAGTCATAGTAATTTACTATCAGTAGTAATTTTCTAACAGTTTTTTGTGAACAATTTATTTATTTTTAATATCTCATGAAATATAGACATTAGAGATACACCTAGCATAAAAATAATGAGAGCAAGCTGCCAGTCCATTCGGAAAGTGAGTGTGGAAGTAGCTATTCCTAAGGAATAAGATGGTCCAGTGTGTGAGAATAATGCTTTGTAACACTGGATGGAGAGAGTGTATGTATTGGTGGGATAATGCAAAAATTCATATAAAATTATAACAAACATAATGGAAATATTTCTGGACAACAGAAACCAAAATATACTCCTGACCATAAGCACAAAGTCTTCCCAGCTAGAGGTTGTATTCTGGATCTGGAGCTTCTGATTGTGCTTACTGAGTCAAATATTAAATGAATGTTTGACCAATCAATGAGTAAACACAGTACAACATTGCCAAACCAAAGGCATTCTTTCATCAGCCAGGATTTTGCATCTTTTAGAGCCACTTTCTTGAGCTGTAAAAAAACAACAATGAGGGATAAGAAATCAACAAAATATACTTCTGCCACATTGTGTTAAGAAGTAGATTTCAAGGTCAGAAACCTTTTATTTCATTATAATACCTCCTTCATTCCCGAAATCTTTCTTAGAAAAAAGGGTCACATTGAGATGGGTCACAACTGACAAGACCAGAATTGGTAATACTTAATTTCACTCTTTTAATATTCACTTGGATGTAACTGAGCATCCAATGGCTAGACTGATTTTGATCACAATTTAAGAAGAGAAAGTCTGACTGATAGTAAAACTTGGAATTTTTTCGGGTTAATCTCCTCACACATTAAATGGATTAATTCAAAATGCTGTATTAGAAATTGACCTTCTTCAACAGGACTATCTCCATCGGGTGCTAAAGAAAATAATCAAAACTGTTTAATAAAACTGGTTTAAACTGCTTGTTTGTCACGTTGATAGAGTGAATCTGGATCTCTTGTTCGTGTCCTATTCCATGCGGATATCAGTCATTCATTACCCGTAGAGTCCAAATTACGTTCTTTAGTTGGACCTGAATCAGCTGAAATGACTTAGTTAAGAAAGATTTTACCTTGTAAAGTGTGGGGTTCAAACAATGCAAGTGCACAGTTTTTAAAAAGCTTTATTTTTCTGTTGACTTTGAACAAAGTAGAAGACTTGCCAGTTAAAAAGTTTCAAATGCGATACAGCATGATACTTGTAAATCATGAGCTGGAGTTTAGTACACAGAAGAAAATAAGAAGGTCAGCTAAAATGTCTAAACCAGTGAATCAGCTGAATCTTGTGAAACGGCAAAGAATGTGTTTGAAAAACTGATGTAACAATTATGGTCCGAATTACATCCTTGAATCCAATCAACTTTGGTTACATCTGTGAGCATGGATCTGGAGGCAGAATTTGGCTGCAAGTCATAACTCAAACCATGGATAAAATAAAGACAAAGATTTCTCTAGCTTACCTGCACTCAAACAGTTGAAATTTGCTCAAAAAGCAATTAGTAAAATTCTGACACTTAAAGCCAACATCCTGGTGTTCTGCAAGATAACAAATGATATCTGAATTCTATCACACTACTATGATATTGAAGCTTTGGGTTGCTGCTGGAAAAAATACACTTAAATTTTAATTTAACTCAGAGGAATGTGGTCCTGTACACTACACATAACTGTTCTCTTGGGCATGCTTGGTAATAAAGCCAAGACTAATTTTGGATTCCATTTTGTGTAAAAGCTTAAATAGGAAGCCACTTACTCTATTTATTTGCTTGTTCTTTGACAGCATAATTGTTCACTGATCTTCCTAAGAAACCATCTCTGTGCAAGTCAAATGAGGGACTGAGGCCTAAAGGTCAGTAAAGTAGTACACAGGGAAATGAAAACAATATATACATATTTCTTTTTGCAGACAGTTGAGAGCACATGCTTATTGTGTTCATTTTTACAAACATGCCTAACATTTTTGCTACTAATAATCTACTTAGTAAAAATGAGTAGTAAAAATTGGCATGCCATAATTTCAAGAAACATGTCTCTGACTCTCCAAATTGCCCTCTAGTGTATACGGTACATATATTTGAAATTGTTTATGGATTTTGACATGATTTTACAGTGAAACCTAACCCTGACTTCTCATTTCTGTGACTTAAAGTCGAGAACTTCGTTGTGTAATTAAGCACAGTGGGTCACTGCAGCATGGCAATGCTGTTTTCCAGTGCATGGAGTACTGAATCCATAGTACAGCATTAATTGCTAGATAGGAAAGGATATTAATATTTTGAATGGTTGTAAGTGGTTTTGCATAAATGCCAGCAACAAGAAAATGGTTTTATGTTTTATTGTTATGCATTTTTAATATCAGAGTGCACTCTAACCATAAAGCTTCTAACAAAAATTAAATCACTGTCTAAATCTTACTGCACTTCTCAGAAGGCTCTTTCTTAGTATGTTACTTTCTTTCTTTTATTTGCATGAATTCTGAGTATATTTTTTTGTTGATGTATACGCCCACTTATCAGTGACCTAGAACAAATTATTCTTTCCTTGACTGACTCTTGAGATTAACTCAGTAAGGAATTGCAGCGGAGATACTCTATGACTCTTCAGAAAAACAGTAATGTCTTAAACATGGACAAGTCATTTCTTTTTTTGCAAATCGCACCCCAAAAATACGCTCAGTCTCAACAGTCTACAGGCTACATTTTCTTTTCTAGTGTGACAATAGGAAAAATCAGTCTAGGTCATAGGTGGCCAATCCGCAGTTGTTATCATATGCAGGTATTCTTAAATGAATGGCAGAGTATTTACTTTCCATGTTTTATATGCTGTTGTTGTTCATTAAACAAATATTATTTTTCATATCACATTTTGCAATGCTTCATAGGATGCAGATAAACTGACCTTATGTTTAAGAATCAATGCGATCTCCTGGTCAATAATACAAATGCTTTTTGAAATGACAGTGGTATACATCATTGTCAGTTAACAGTTGTAATTACTGAGACCATTCATCGTTAGTAATTAAACTTTAAAAGAAATAATAAAATTGTCCTGAATTTCTCCTTAGGAAATGGCAGTCTGAATGTAGGCTGAGACAGCCACAGATACTTCTATCTGTGACTTTTCTATAAGATTTCTGCAGGATCACAAATGCATAGCTATTTCTTTACAAAAGTTACAGGCCAAGAAATATGTCAAAATGTTAATTAAGTAATTAGGTAGTAAAGCGAGTATTTATTCATAGATTCTATTAGCTGCCATTTACATTCCACTGGTAGTGTACCATACAATCTTATTTTGGTCTTTGGTATTATTGTCAACAGGCTTTCAGAGCCACTCTTTCTGTAAAAGGATAAGACATTTATCTTGCATAAAGGGGTTTAAATGGATAGAACACCACTGCAGAAACCTGTCAGAAGATGGCTTTAATGAGATCTATATGGTTGCCGTATGATGCTACAATGTCTTTCACTCTATCTATCTCTAGAATCCACAAGATTTCATACATTAATTTTTCCTTTTTTTCAAATTTTTCAAAGTAAACAAATGCTTTTATCATAGTTGGCTCTAAAAGAAACAATTTTCATGGCAAGAAAGCTTGAATATCTGACCTTTCAGGTACGGTAATGCCCTTATGTACGTAGATGACCAGAGACAGCAAATGTTTCTGTGCTGGAAGAATCATATGTATATAAACCTTTTAAAATATTTATATCCAATTTATGTGTAGAATGGAACTAATAAATACATATAAAGTCTTGGAAACAGATGAAGGATTTCAGGCAAAAACACATACAAAAAATACTTTTTGTGATTGTAGTAATGCTCAGTGATCTCTGTAAAGGGTCATGGTCTAATTGCCCAGAGAAATGCATGAGAATATAAGGAGATATTCTTTGTCCCAAAGAGTTATAGACTAAGAAAACAAACTATCTCTAAAGGCGGTAGTATAGTATAACAGAAAATCACTTAAATATGCATCTTTGTATATAAGCATATATATTTATACATATATTTGAAAACTATATGTGGAATCCATACATTCACATTTTGAAATATACTGTGTTCTCCTCTATGAGTGTAAATATATATATTCACACTTATACTATCTAATCTTGCATTCAATTTTTAAAATAACCTATGTCTAATTTTTCTCAGCCTGTCTCCTAATGAGCTAACATTTTGTAGGAAGCATTAAGATATCATTTCTTGAGTGATACCAAGATACAGAACTTTTGCTGGTTTTAGATTGAAGTGCTTCACCTAAGTGAGATGTCATGGAAGCAGGAATAAAGATGATAGTTTGGGGAAAAGCAAACAGGATCAGCGTGACCGTTAAAATAGCAAGGCAAAGATGTATTAAGAGACAAACCAGAGGTAATACGTAGATCTGTGATGGGCTTTAAAGATGAGAATAAGAATCATTAATTTGGTAACCTAAATTGGTATTTCTTCCCTTTCCCTTCAATGAGGAAGTTCAAGCAATCAAATAGCAGCAGATGACTTCCCTCACTTATTGTATATATTGAAAAATATGGCAACCTTTAACAGTACCCTCCTTTTCTCAAAATACTTCATGATATGTGAAAAGAATCAAATGTCCCACAGAAATTACTCTTTTGATTTTACTTCTTGTTAATCATGATCTCAATGGCATTTGTTATAGCAATTAATTTGATAAATCATAATCTGAATTAATAAAAGGGAACAGATTTTATTAAAAACCTGAAATCATAAAATCGGATTTATCCTGTCAGGTTCACTATTAAAACACTGTATAGCTATGCTGTCGGTATTCTCTCAGCTCTATTTTATCTGAAAGTTTCTGCAGTGAATGCTAGACTCAGGAGTTTCACATTAGTACCTTTATCAAGACTGCTGATGATTTTGTAAAAAGGAACCTTAAAAACAAGTTTGGATGAAAATTTTCTACAGAATATCCATAGTATTTTCAATAGGAAAAGTATATGAATGTGTACTGGATGAAAATATTGTATAAACAAATTATTCTGTGTTTAATTTTGTGAACTACATAAAGAAACACTTCATCTCGGGAGACTTTTGTAGAACAATGATGTATTTGTTAAATTAGTATTTAGCACTCTGATTTATTCTAGGTTAAATTTTACAAGTTTTTTCAGGTTACAAACTATTAACTTCTGCAGAAAATCTTGCTCAAGATTGGCAAGGAATCAAAATGCACTTGGCACAAAATGTCTGAACGTAGTTGTCTGGCATCTGGTACCTGAGTGACTGGCCTGATCCCAGGCACAAGGAAATAAACAGGTTTCATTTCCTGGACAGTAACCATTAGCTCAGACTTCATGGATATTCAGATTTTTTTAAAATACCGAACAGTTTAAAATCCCGTCAAACTCAGTGTCTCTGAAATTCAGCTGCGTTTGCTGATATTCTTATTTTTATTGTGTTTGTTTTTCAAATGCAGTATTTAAATAATACAATCCATTTCTCCTTATTCTTGACTTTTCTTGCAGCTAGTGGGCCAAATTAGAAAGGTGATCTATAGCAAAGCATCATATCATAAAAACATAGCTTCTGTATTAAAAAAAGGCTAACAATGACTCTAATGAAAATGCATCAATAAATTTTCAAGTCCCGTTATTGCCAATTCAATAAGAATCAAGGAATGAATGTCCTGAGATTGGTTCATAAACTGTTAACATGTTGAGATCTGCATTTTCTCTTGTGTATTCCCGTACTTGTTTTGCCCTTTGGAAAAGAAAATAATTGTTTTTGACATTATTTGACTGACTTGATTCAAGCAGGCCATAATTACAGTGCTGATCGGGTTTCCATAGACTGCTTGAATTCAAGCAGGGATACAACATGTGGAAACATGATGGTTAATCGCAAACAGATATACTATGCAGATTTTTTCCCCCCAATTCTCATTCTATGCTTCACTGAAGTTACTTCAAATTTACAACTGTGTAAAGGTGAAAAAACATAGTAACAATGTAATTACCACTGGAAAAATGCTGCTAGTAGCAATGGCAGAGAAGCTGTCAGTGCATAAATGCTGTTTAAGCATACAAAAAAGTACTTGCATATGTTTTGATCAGTACAAAATCAGTTTTCTAACTTTCATTTAAGGAAAAAAAAACACAGCAGAAGGAAAACAAGACCTCTTTTCTCCCGTTCAACATTTGTCAGACTTATGAAGGCTAAGGTGCAAAACATGAAAAAAGTCTTTGGTGAAGAGTTGTTTGATTCTTCATGTCTAGTCAATGTAACTTTCAGTGATGTAACAAAATAGAGGAGGGAGAACATTTACCGAAAAACTAGGGGTGAGAATGAGGAAAAGAACCAGTAATCCAAAGGAGACAGAGTGAAGCAGGTTTTATAATAAATAAATAAACATTTGTCACAGTTGAAGAAGATGAAAATAGGATGACAGCAGGAACAGACTTAAAACCATAATTTTAAGAGATAATGAAAAAGAAATTGGATAACAAATTGCCATAATGATTCCTAAAATTTTGTTCCAGTAGCAGCAGGAGCACAGAAAAGGGTAGAGGATAAGCACCATAGGGGACAAGAACTGTATTTAATTTTGAAAAATAAAAGCAACGGTCATATTGGCTGGGAGGCAATTGGAAATGATAAAAGTAATAATTGGACCTTTACAATTGTAATTTACAATCTTGATGAGGTCTTTACTGAATATTCCACTGCTGCTGACTATCCAATTGGATTTTCTTTGCATCCAAATTTAGGGAACAGTAACTACTCAGATACCATCAACAGTGGGATCAACTTGTTAACACTGTATCTACTTGGCTAACCATATATGAAGGCCAAACAAAAGGCAGATCTATGCAGAAACAGTCTGTATATGCTGTTGTTATTATTTGTTTTATCATTATCCCTGATAGCTTGATCACCAGCCAATTATTCATTATGACAGGTGGTGTACAAACAAGACCTAAAGGTGCAAAAAAAAGATCAAAAGATTACTCATGTATGTGTACTTCAAGTCAAGAGGCAAAACAAAGATGTTGAGGGGAAAACTGGTAAACTGATAGTGGTGTTATGATCACTGCACCCCAGCTGCTGAGCTGGTTGGAGGTGTTTCTAGGAATCCTTGCAGGTGAAGACCCCAAAAGGAAGACCTCGGATGGGAATCAAGAGGAAGCTCTGAGAAGTGTAGACTTATATCATGGGCTGATCAGAGGAAGCCTGTATTTCTGCAGAAAAAAAAAAAAAGATGGAGTAATGTGGATAGATCACAGAAGCTCTTGGAAATGAAGGCAAGCTACTTAAGATTGACGACTGAATGTAATGAAGTAGGAGTTGGTGGACGGATTCGTAAAGGAGGTAAATGTGATCACATAGCCAGATAGGAAAAAGATGTCTACTGCAACCGTCTGAATCAGATATGACCTATATAGATATCTTTATATATGAATATTGTACTTTAAGGCTGTGCTCAAGTTTTGGCTACAGACTTGACATTGGCATGGTTTTGATTTTTACTTGACAGGGTAGTTCTGAACACCGAAGAGTTTTCAGTCTTTCTTTTTGTTTATTTTTAATTTAAAACAAGTTGACAACACAGAAGCAATTAATTTAAAATAGAGAATTTCCCCCTAAAGAATTCAATGAAATTTAAATGAATTTATGACACACTTTTGATAGCTGATGTAATCTTTTAAAGGTTGTAGCAAGATTTTTGCTCCCAGATCCTAGTTATATGTAAGTTTATGGGGGAGAAGGGAACAATAGCATTGCAAACAAAGCAGGATCGAAGTGGGTTCTCATGAATTAGTTTCAATGCATGCAAATATTTTTTTTTTCTAAAAAGTTCTTTAGGAATTCACCATGCAAGATAGAGTTCATACAGAACTCACAGAAATGGATCACACTTCATTCGACAGAAAGTATTGTCAAATGGTTTGTCAAGAGTGTTTTTCTTATATTTTTTAATTTTTCTTTTTTAAAAATTTCTTAATGCCTTTTATCTTTTTTTGCTTCATAAGCAAATTTTGGGGTTTAGGATGTAAATTTTTCTTTGGAATCCAAGATTTCTGAATTCTGTCCAATATAATTTATATACTGTAATTCTGTTCACTTTGATAATGAATGAAAAAAGTATAAAATAAAACTTTGTTGTATTTTCTTTGATAAGAGAGTTCTTTTGATCCTTATATTACATTGAATTTGGTTTAAGGTCACTGAAGTCAATTACATCTTTCATAAGCTAAGAAATGCTGCAAAAATACACTTTCTTAGTACTCTTTTTAGTTTACTATAGCTAATGGTTTTGTAGATTGTGACTGGTAGATAAGTCAAATGACACAACTGTTGTTGCAAGTGCACCACTCTTTTTCTGGATCTCCCAGCAATAATATATTTATTATTTTTTGTGTGAGTGTCTCATATTTAGGATCATGCTGAGCACAAGATCATAAAACAAGAAGCTTCAGTGAAATCCAAACCTCATATGTATTGTCACTGAATTTCAGCACCGCCTTGATGAATATAACCTTGTGAGAATGCTTTTTACTGATGAATGTGTGTATTTAGATGAACTCATGTGTGCATTCTTCTAGGCTACATATTCCTTCCTCTTCCAGACTGCAGAACAAGTTTCAGTAAACCTAAATGCAAGCTTTTGGGAAGACTACCAGCAACAAAACCAACCATACGATGGGTGGACACTGTCCAGATTGCCAGTGCCTCTGAAGGGCTTTCCTTTACTCTGCAGTAATTACCTGCTTTGCTCTTGGTCTTCCTTTAGAAGAGACAATGGTTGTGTGAGTAGAGGAGTTTCTGACATGAACGAGTCAAGATTAAGAGGAAACTCTATTCTTTTTTTTTATAAGCCAGCTGTAGATACAGATTTAGATTTTGATATTTTCTGATGTAACCTGCTAATTTCCCTTGTCATATGAAGTATCTTTCTTCTTATTCCCTATATGGACTGCACTTTGGTTCTCTGTGTTTTTATGGAAATTCTGTATCTTTGCTCTTCCTAGTTCAGATACTCCTTTAAATGTTGCCTTTTCAAAGCTCATTATGTAGTTGGAAAGTAAGATGTATACAAAGGTGTTGAAGAACTAACTCTGCTCAGATTTATCGTGCCTTTGATTGACTGGGGAAATGACTTTCAGTTGACATCTAAGCCAACAAGTTAGCTGAAATAAAATTTTGCTTAATACCTTTGCATCAATAATCTAGGCACAGAATCATTGATTGAGAAAGTCTGATCAATAGAGTATTACTGACTGCCTAACTGTAACTTTGCCAGACTTTTTCGTTAATTCTGCTGATGACCTTCGTACCACTGTTTTTCAGGTTCACCGTTTTTTTCCCTTTGAAATTCAATTTGCTCCATTTGCTATTATTTAAGGAATTTACACATCCAATTGATTTCATTCTACCTGATACAACGTGAGTTTAGGATATAAAAGATTGTGCATGCTTGGGACAAAGATTCTGTAGCCCCAAATTAGAATCTGAAAAACTTCACCTTGGGGAAGACGTAATTCATGGGATGAAAATAGGGGAATATAAATAATTTATTTTAACCATGTGGATACAGTGGCATTTGAGTCTTGAGATATACATTCAGCATAGATGAAGTAGTAAGTAAAAAACGGAATAATAATCTCAACCAGTCCCAGATGGTTATCCTTCAAGAATAAGAAAACTATTACAGAAATAATGAAAAATATTCCAAATCCTAACTAATCACTCAAATAGGAACCCTCTATCCAGTTCTTTTAAATATTCTCTCTCTCAGTCCATTTTCATTGTGATTTATATTAGCCTTTGTTTCTGTCTTTGTGACATTCTTCAAGTTATCTCCATTCACACTTTGATGGAAGAAAACAACTATTTCTTTGAAAGTTATTTAGCAATTTGGGATTGCTTCGTTCAGCGTCCCCTCAGAATACATAATTCTTCCCTTATGCACAGACAAGACTGAATGCAATGTCTAGATGTATTTGTCTTATCTAACTACATGTTGAGAAAAATGCATTGGTTTTTTGCTACTATTCTGATATAAATTCCTGGGCTATGTTTTCATAGTTACGAAGATATTTAAAGTAAAATGTGCTAAAACACATAAATTTTTCTATGATTGGTATATTAACATTTTATTGCTTATGGAACATGCATACCACCTAGCTCTATATAATTTTCCAATATGTGGAATTAGGTCCTGTGCTAGATGTGTGGAGTGTATAATGCAGCACAGAGCAAGGAGACTAGTAAACTGGTGCTTTCTGAGGCTGGCTGCTCCCAAGTCTTGATTTAAAGCTCGAGAAGGTCCAAGAAGTTAAAAAGATGTCTTGTTAAAATGAAGACAGCCTTAATGATGTTTTTTTTCTCCTTGACATCCTACGGAGAGCCCACCCATCACTACAAGTTCTTCCATAGTCAAGGGATCTTCCCACCATTAGCTATAACAATTTTCTGAATGCCCTTCTACTAGCTGCATAGCACAAAATGTCTTTAATATTCTGTCTGGGCCAGAAAATACAGACCTTCCTAGCAAGAGGGTATCATATTACTCTGTTAATCTGCTTGACCTTGATTTTAGAGTGAGATGAAGGCATCTGTATTCCATTTAACTGACTAAAGAAAATGTCGTGTCTTGGGAGATGGCCAGATTTACCCACCTTCCTACCTATCTGAGCACTGCCTAAGTGCAAAAGACAAAAAAACTTGAGAGTATTACTGTTTACATGATTTAGGCTTGAAGACACATATGCTATAGGATTTTTTAAAAGTAAATTAAGTTTGGAGAGATGCCATTCAAGTTAACATTAATAATAATGTTTGGGGAAAGGCAGTGACATCACTGAAACTTGCCAGATGTATATAGTGTATTAGATAATGATACTATCTCCAAGACAACATTCATTCATACTTCGTGTTAACATACTGAAATATGTGATACACAAAGCATTTTCATCTAAGGGCTAGATAGCTGCCATAAACAAAAAATTAACAGAACCTTTATATATTAACCCATAAATAATGAAATTAAAAAAATGATACCTTTAAGATTCTAGATATTATGTTGATTTGTTTCTCAATATTAATTCAACTTACCTGAAATATAGACAGAAAATTATATCCATGTAGTGTTATCCAACTTAAAAAAATATGTATTTTCAGAAATATTTAAATTAAAACAACATCCTTATATATTCAGTAGAATAATCAGACCACTTTTAACATTTCATTACCCAATGAATGTTAAACTGTTATTGTGTGCACTCATAAGGTGAGACAACTGGTAAATATAGTTAAACTTGCTGTTCAAACAAAGTCACAACAAACTGAGTGAAGCTAGAACTGGGAAATAACTTAAACATGATTTGAGGTTGAAGTGCCTTCTGTTGAAAAAGGATTTGGAAGCAGATTTATAGAATATAGGTCATTTATAAAATCCTGGGTTAAAGACGAACATATAGCTAAGACTTTGATAATTTACATGATTTTTCTTGATATTGTACTTAATCTCTTCTTAAAACTCAGGCATCTATTTTTCAGGTGAACATTCTGGTACCTTTCAGATATTCAGGTATGTTTGCTTTCTGAAAAAAAAAATAGAAAGCTAAAAACCACAATACAGGTGGAAGGTTGTCTCAAATGTTCCCAGATTTGTACTGTGTCTCCAGAATAGTCTGTTTCTGGATAGTGACTTTTGAAAAATTCCTCAAAATTTGGAAGTGGTTAAAATATTTTTGGAGGTAGGAATAAGATGATATTTTAAATGCTTTTAGTCACTGTGCTGACATAGTAAATGAAAGCATAGTAATGCCATTTTGTTGATCATTTAATCAGTGCAAGGTATGTCCCATTTATCAAATTTTATTATAGCTACCTAATGTCTGGTTAGAAATATAAATAGAATTTAGCAAGTCTTGGGGAGAGTGGATGGTGCAAGGCTCCCCTCTACTAAAGCATTACTTGAAGTGGTTTTAATTATGGAACATATTTCTGTTCTGTGTAATAGTAGAACAGTAGGGTCTGTGGCAATTATTCTTAGCACAAATTATTCTAAATGCTGGATTATAACTGGGTGTGATGCCTAGTGTAATGTTTTTTTTTCTTCTATCTTGTTACCTTTTTTTAACGTTGAGCTTTAGATAGGCAGCATTTGAAAAGTCCTGCTGAAGTCAGTAAGTAAATAAGACAGGGACTGGTAATATCTACAATTCCAGGACGTGACTCTAATTTCTTGAAAGCTTTGCAATGCTGTTTCCTGGGCCTGCCATTTCATTAGTTATTCATCATCATAATGACTGTATTTATTATTACTGCTAAAAATAAGAAATGATGGCAGTATTTCATCTAATGGACTCACTTTGTCCCTGCTTGAAAACGTTGGTCTGTCACTTACAGTAGGTTTACAAGGCTCCAAGATTATCTCAGTAAAGCTGTTTGTTCTTATAATTTGTTCTTATAATTTTCTTATAGTTGGAGTATCGTAGACTTTTTTCACATAGAATTACCAAAATCAGATTTCTGTTTGGTTTAACTTGGAGTAAAAATATGTGTGGCATTTGAAGATCTATCTCTAAATACTATTTAAGTGTAATAGATTAAAATTTTATTATCAGATTCTGTGATTTTGGACCCTTGGGTTTGTTTGGTCCTCTGTTTTTTAATTAGCAGGATAAAAAACTTTTCAGTTTCAAATAGAAATCTATTTCCAAGAGGGTTTAATAAGTCTCCATGGTATACTTTGTAGAAAAAGATGGTGAAACCCTTCGAATTTGAGGTTTGATGGTCTGAATGCGTTATTTATATATTAAAATGCACATAGCTTTTTTAAAAGCCCCGTGAACAGTGAAAGGGATTGGTTTAAATGTTTTATTTTAAAGTTGACTACTCATACACCAAAAAAGCAATTGCTTATTCTTCTGATCTTGTCATTACACATTTTTTCAGTAGCTGTGGAACTACTTCTCTTCTCTGAGGCACAAGTAGCTGTGTTCTGAGGACAGAAAGAGGAAATCCAAACTGCACATTAGATATTAATTCATTGGAATACTTGTATAATTTAGTTTTCTGAAACATCCTGAATTCTTATAGCACCTCCATACCTGCCTTTGCTACTGCCCCTCTCTGAGAGCTAGAGAGCTGTTAAAAGTCTGTAAAATTCCCTGAGCACTGAATTTGCTACTTTATGATAGACAACTGTGAAATAGGCTTAAACATCAGTGTCAGGAAACATGATAAAGAAGGAATATATTAGGGGAAAGACTTCAGTTACATGGTTTGAGCTATATGTTTATACAGCTTGAAGAAGCTATAATGAATTAAGTAGACCATAAACAAGTCTGAACTATGCCAAGAACCCTTTTAGTCCACAATCATGTCATGCCATGGAAGGGATTTTAAACCATTGCCTAAACATCAATTAAAATATGCAAACCGTGAATGTCCAGCATCTTCTGTGACTCACTGGTATATCTAGTGCACAGCTTTTCTGTGCTCTACGAGGGTAAAGGAATGGTCATCTTAATGTGACTGTTAACATATGTGAGTAATACTAAGCATGAATGAAATGGCTTTACAAATAGGACTACATATCTCCGTGGCTTCAGCAACTTTACATGATTCATGAACCAGGGGATAATGGGTCATTTCTCTATCACTGGTGGGACCTAGATGCAGACAATCCTAAATCAATAAATAACTGGAATCAAAGAACTGTTGGCTGTCTCCTGTTATGATGTCAATGACATGATCCCCATCGTGAACCGAAAATATAACTGACATTGATAATTAACTCTGGGTCACACGTATCTATCTCCCATTAAAAGAGCCATCTTTGAAATGATTTTACAAGTTGTATGTTTGTGCCAAAAATATGTATCACAGATATATGAGCAATGACCAGCGTAGCTGGCAAAGTTTAAGTCTTCAAATGCCCTTCAAAGGCATCCTGCTTTAAACTCTCTGTAAGACTTTGTGCAGATCAGTTGCTGGGTTCTAGAAACCACAGGGGGCCTTCAGACTTTACTCCAACAGAGCTCTCGCTAGATTCCATGACAATCTGACTGTCATGAGGATGGGGGTTGAGTTCTGCTTTAAATGTACTGTTTCCCTTCAGCATAGGTAGAGAGCTTTCTTGAAGCTGGGACTGCTGATTTAATGAAAGTTTCTACCTTGACTTGAATATCCTCTTCTTTTTTCCAGAGAGCACAGCTACAGCAGACTATCATTTCTTGTAGCCATCGTTCTGTATATTCCCACAAATAACGTTATCTGCTTCTATTTTTGATGCATAAATGGTCAATTGAGCTTTTATTTGCTCATGTTTGAGAGTTGTAAACACATTCCAATGCCTTGTGGAATAAAATGCTAAATGAATTGAGATAAAATTAATTGGCACTGGAACTTAGATTCAAAAAAGAATGCCAGTATTTACAAAACTCCTGAAATGTTAAACAGGCTCATCTTTTGAATTGTGCTTGTAAACACCTATTATAGCAGATGTTCAAAATACATATGTATTTTTAATGAATATAAGAATACAGTAACTGAAGAAGATAGTTTAACTTGGTGATCACCACATGTTAGATTCATGTAGGACAAAAAAATGCTGTGGGAGCTTGCACTCACCTATGAATAGCTTGAAAACTCACTTCTGGACTTTCAGGAACTTGATTATTTGATTTATTCAGAAAAATTAACTTGTGAGACAACATTTATCATCAGATTTGTAACTTCCATTTTTCAGGCTAATGTGGCTAATGCAGGACCTGTGGATCTCAATAGTTCTTCCTTGTCCAGAATTGTCTTTGTTTAGATTTGAAAACACTAGACAAATAGAAGAAATGTCTAAGTCTTATTTTCAGTGTATCTACATTTAGATATATAAAAAAGTTATTGCAAGGTAAAACTAGGGTATAAACTTTTGCATTGCACCATTTCTGAGATGAATGTATGTACATATAATGTAGCCTAAGCTAATGGTAGAAAATGGTATTTAGTTTATCCCTCAGTATAACTATTATGGGGGTGAAAGTGTGGAAAAACAATTTCGAAGGAAATACATCCCGTGCGGGGTTAGCACTACGAATGCAAGTTGTATGAATTGATGCTGGCTTTCAAAACTATCTCCTCTTGGATTTTCATGCGGTTAGTTGTTTGCTGGTGGTTCTTTGTCTTTTCCACTTCCCTTATACTCACACGAAGAAACCTGACTCAAAAAGCGTGTGTCAGGGACTTCTCTGAGACAGAAGTGTAGAGCTGTAGAGGGTTTGTCTGTCCTTTAAACTATTAGGATGGGCTTCCAGTTACTGTCATCCTTTCCAGGGTTAAAACTTACTACTTTAACTAGTTTACTTAAACTTAGTAGTTCTAACTCAGTTTATCAAATCACATTGTTGATAAAGAGCTTAAATCATAGCAAAGCAAGACAGTTGCTTATGTCAAAATCTAAGCAGACTTTAAAAGTTTTGCAATTATTTTTTCCAGCATGTTTGATAAAATAAGGAGTCCAATTGTTTCTGAAAGTTTGAATGCTATTATTTCTAATAATAATAATTATTCTTTGCAATTCTTAAATAGCTCATTCCTTCATTTGAAATAATTTGTCTTTGTTATATAGAGACATAATGCATAGACATTATGTATAGCTCTCTCTAAAGGTAAGAGTGTTAATTTTGTTGCTCCATGATGCAAATGTGAACGGGCTGAGTGAACATACAGTAGAAAGACCAAATATACTTTCAGAGTAAAACCTCACATGAAATGTTAATGAACAATGGAAGACATTCACTGATTTTTGCTGGTTTTATGGATGAATGGAGAAGCCACAAAAGTTTAGGTTTATTTTTCCTCTCTGTGGCAGTTCTGGAACTCTGTAATGCATTCAGTGTTTGGAATGAAATTGGAAGAAACAGACTGGATGTGGCTTTACAAAAGCTGGATAGTTATTGTACCACAAATAAGGAAGCAGCATGTAAGAGACATCCATTTTTAATTTCTATATAGTTAACAGTTACAAAAAAAGTAATATGTAACATGGTTAGTCCAAGGGATTCTAGCATGGGTAATACAGAAAAGACTTTAGCTACGTCTACATAAGCAAGTAAAGCAAGGCAATAGGTGTGGGCTTACAAGGCAAAACAGGTGGGACTGAGAACTCCCTGTCCACCATGTATATTTCAGGGTGTTTGCTTTGTGCTTGCCCTGGTCTAGTCACAAGGACTGAATGCCCATTAGTAGGTAGAGCACAATGCCTGAGGACCTATCTGTAGGACATGTTTAAGGCCTGCTGTCAAACAAAATTTGGTTAGTGCACTTTGTAATGCAAAATGTGGTCAGTGAGGATGATCAAATGATGTACTTCAAAAAAGCACTTCTGACTAAAACAAAAGTATTTCTGCAATTGTCTGTCATGGGGGTATGACACCTAAAAAGAAAACATTACCAGTTCTCCCCAGAAAAGGATTCAACAGCTGTTTATCCTTCACAAGAGGGGCTGAAAATTCTGCAGAGGGGTGAAAAGAGGCATCCAAGTTTTTTGGTTTTTTTTTTTTGACTTCTGGATTCAGGAAAGATAATCAGCAGAGGAAAAAGCCATAGAAATACAGTAATAAAGCACCATCTCACAGTGGAGCTCAAGCATTTTGGAGCTGCTAATACTCCTTCTGAGGAATCTGAAGAAAACTGAGGTCTGAAGGAAATAGCAGTGTCTCTGATATTTGGGTTCTCTCCTCTCTGTCTGCTTTGAACCTTGCTGTTTCGGAATACTTCAAGAACGAAGATGCAGCAAACTTATCACCATTTTGTTCTTTCTGGGTTATTCTTCACAAGCTTCCCAGTTCCTGTCCTTATAGTTGATCCTGTTTTATTCGCTACTTTTTTGCCTCTGCCCTCCCTCTCACCACTTTAATTAGAAGCCTTGAAATATGAAATGCATAATCAAGCAATAAACATCTGATGTCTTTGGTGAAATTTTGAATTAAGTTTTAGAAAGCTGCTGAAAATTAGGAATAATTGTTCTGTTTGTGGCTATGCAAAAGGCAGTTAAATACATCTTTACTGATTGCTAAGGAAACTAACAACATCCTCTTTGCCTATCTTCTTCCTCTAGACTCTCTTGCAGGTGCTGGCTGCGTACTCACTAGTGTTTGAGTTCAGCCAGTGACATGTCAATCACTTGAAGAAGAGCAGCAGCGGGACACCGTTGACTGTGGAAGAGTACACTGCTGATTTTGAGCATTTGTTCGCACAAAAGCTGTCTACGTTGACTTTCAGAAGCCAGTCTCTTTCCAAGCTCACTTCTTGCATATGGCACTTCTTTCATGGCTGTGGTTCCACAATCTATGTCCTGCTTCAGTGCTCAGCAATATGAATTTGATTCGGGTTTCTTTCTATTAATTACTTAGAACATGGTACAAAATTTGCACCTTCTTTACACTTTTCTTCTGGCTAAAAGGAAGCTGCATTATTTAGTCCTGTGTGTACACTGTGTTCACAGTGTGTTTACAGTCCACATGTGGGATTTGTAATACCATCTTTAGTGCATTATTTAACCATGGCCATAGCTTTAGGTTCTTTCCACCTTCCTAAAAATACCAGTTGTCTTCTGTTTTCAAGCTTCAGTACAGAAGCTAGACGTGCTTGTCTTCTTTGTAAAAAATCTTTCTAGTTGTGTTTTCTGTAAGCTTCTTGGTTAGTCCAAAAGGGAATCTCCTCCTCAGCTGTATTTCGGCTGTACAAACACGTGGCCTGGAAAAATGATGACTGATGAATGACTTCACTATTTAGCTATTTTCAGCAATACTTCCCCTAGTCAATGCAATATGGTGCTATTGTAAGGCCTTTTCTTGGGCCAATACATTTACAGGTCTTATGAAGGAGTTCTGTCCTTGGAAAAAATTAACCTGGCAAGAAGTTACTTGTTTGTTATGTTCTGTTATAGTAGCTATGACAAATGAAAAGCCAGTGAAGTGTTGACAAGTTCTTAGTCATTGCTTGCTGCCCTGATTTGGTGTAATAGTGCAAGCAGAATGCCACGCTACAATTTAGCTTCTTGGTTTGCTCTGTCTATAAATATATTGCAATATTACTGATACTGGGATTGCTACCCATTAAAAAATAATGCTGTAAAGATGGCATCCTAGCCAGTCTTGGCACTGCACATTGAAAACAAATAAATGCACAGACTGAAAAATAGCCAAGTCAGTAATGGGGATAAATCAGCTATAGAACAACATACTGAACAAGTGAAGTAAATAAAGGTTCTTGGCTTGTTTCTTTCTCTTTCTAGATAAATTATAGGACCTGATTTAGTGCAAATAAGTAGCAAGATACCATAGCATTATCTCTGACTAATAATAATTCTTGCACTGTGTGTTTCTTTTTTTTTTTTTTGAACTATGTCTATTGAAAATTCTACAGTTTACCTCTTGTGTGTAACAACACAAGCTAAACTGCTAGAATTACAGCCATCCTCCTTATTGCCTATGGCAATCTCTTTTCCCCATTCCATTCAAAATTCAATTTAGTAAATATATTTCTGTTTGGAACACTGTCATCAACAGTTGGACTACTATTCAGCCCATGGCTTACCTAGAGAAGATCAGAGATTCTAAGCGAAGCTTAAGAATTGGAATATGTTGTTTAAGTGGCCTATCTAATAGACTTGGGTTTTGCCTCTTTTGTGAAATGTGTTGTGAAGATGTTACTACCCAACCACCTTGGCATCCACCCTAATCTTTTTGTTTTGCTCTATGTATTTTGTCTGTATGCCTCTAGCCGTAGCAGTAACATTCTTTTCTTTTCTATTTATGCATTTTTAAAAAACTTGCGTATCAATATGTTTTACCTTTTTCTACAATACTGGTATTCCTTGAGCGATATTATC
>VZSC01012622.1:34132-79430 GCA_013398225.1 Steatornis caripensis | reverse complement strand
AGCGATATTATCATTCTTTCTCCCAAGCATTTACTCTTCTGCCATGTCATAGGTCAGTCTTCTGGAATGCTTTGTTTTATTTTTATCTCTCAAAACAACAATTCCTTCCTCCAACAAACAATAGCGAGGACACAAGCGTTTTATAATTCACTCTCTGTATACTTCACTGTCCAAAACAAATGTAGAATATACATACAGAATGTATTCCCCTTCCACACACCCTAGGAGCTCTTGTACAGTATTGGAAGAGTGATCAATTACTGGTATGCAGCCCCCATAATAATGAGCAGGTACTGGGACACACTCTGGCCATTCACCCAAGATAATGATCGAGTTGTGGTATAATAAACACATTCTGCACTCATCCATGGGATGTCATGCATTCTGTATAATACAAAGGGAATGATCAAATGTAGAGATATACAAATACTGCCAGTACCACCCAGGCTGGAGATGATGGTGTACATGGATCCTGATTAAATAGTCCTTAGCAAGTACATTAGTATATTGTGCTGTTACTCAAGCACTGTTTTCCGTAACATGGATCAAATATTATTCTGCATAGGATTAAGCTAGAATATTCTGCTAAATATCTTTTTCTGGTGATGATGTTCAAATTGGCTTTCTAACTTTGCATGCTTTAATATTTTTCCCCTGTACTTCTCCCAGTGTCTCACAATCTTTTATTCTATGTCTGATTTTCCATTATCCTGTGCTTACTAAAATATTTCTTTCACGTTAATTGATTGTTCATTTTGAAAGAGAAAGAGGAAGGAAGCATAAAACATGCAAGCACACTGCTTCTGGTTATCCCATTAACTTTAAAGTTTGCTTTAGTTTTTAAAAATGTATTTTCTCAGCCAAAAACATTCTCATTTGAAAGGTTTGCTTTTCTCTGTGTTAATTTTGCTGTGAGTATAGTATTTCTTTGTAGGAGATGTGAGGAGAAATTGATACATAAATTCCATTTAGTCTTTAAAAGACATATGGAGAGGTAGAGTGACAAACATGAATGAGAAACATCATTGTTTGAGCTTTAGCGCTTATTCTAACTGCATGAAACTGGTGGAAGTCTATTGACCAATTTTGATAGGAATCCTATTTGAACTTTAAATAAAAAGATAGCATATTCCCCAGTTTAACCTATGTTGGAAAGACTTACACAGGTGTAGCAGCAAGTTGAACTGTCGGGGTTTCTGGAAGCCCCTTTCTAGAGATCCTTCATCACTAAACAGGGATCCTGCTCGCCTAGAAAACAGACTTTCATTAAGCTCTAACAGCTCCCTTGTTTGTTCTTTCTGTCTTGTGCCATGCCTGCAAGGAATGCAATGCATGAGTATTTTAAAAGTGCTCAGTATTAGTTCAGCTCCACTCTGCCTGATGCTAGTAAAAAACGTTACTGATGATTTCAGCATGAGCTGATTTAGGCTAGTAAGTTGAAAGTAAAAAGTTATGACATTTCGGCAGTGATGTTTGGGGCCGAGCAAGAACTGAGGCACACAGTGTCCACTTACGTCTTCTAATTGACCAAACGGTATTACAGTGACCACTTTCTGTATCCATCCATGGAATAGCATGCACCCAGAGTTTAGTTTGGGACTTGGACTTGAAAGGAAGTTTTTTCAAATCCCTCTAAGTGGCCTCAAAACAGAAATAGAAACATGGAAAGACTGAGGATTCCGAAACCCTGAGCTGTGAAGAGGAGACACATACAAAGGATTATGATAAATAAAATAATGAATGATATAGACAATGTAAATCAGTCTATCTCTTTGTCCTTTCTCCTAGTAAATGAGCATTTTTATAAAATGTAGAGATATGGCAGAATACATTGCCATAAGACATCATTGAGGCAAAGAGTTCAGCAGGATCCTAAGAAAGAAACAGTCATTTACATGGATAATGAAAAAATCTACAGTTTCAGTATTTCTTTAAATAAAGTACACAGTTCCTGATGTTTCACAGCATTAGCCAGCTACTGAGAATGGGAAGAAACTTCCCCTATAGCCAAGTTATTTTTTAATTATCCACTCTGGGATTTCTCATACTTTCCTCTAAGGCATCTTTTACTAGCCTCTCCCATTGCCAATGCCACCAAAAGTGCTCTTTTTAACAAGATGGCTGCCTCCAGATGTAGGTTCTCTGAATGCCAATTGGGATTACTCTCTTTAGTTTCAGGTGACTTATTTATTCAGACAGGGTTGGATTCAGCTAAAACCCCCAACTTTTAATCAGTAAGACATATTTATCAATGTAAAATAACAGTTCTATGAGCACTTCAGTTCTTTGTTTTACATTTAAGGATGTTTCCTTTTTTTTAATTTCAGAGTGCTGAAGTGAGCCAAAGTGGCTATGGTTGTCTTTTCAACATTGGTAGGTCTGAAAGATGTAAAAACCACTTTTTAGCTCTTCATTTCTTATGTATGTATACAAAATCTAGATAATTGTAGCCATCTGGTTCTTGAAACAAATAATGCTTCTTTCTCACAAGACATGAGGGAAGCTCTGTGCCAGTATTCAGACCTTTGTGAGCAACCTTTTGGTAGCAAACCCATTTGTGACATATCTTTCCACAAAAGGAAAAAAATAGCTTCAGAAGTAAAATGTTTTCAGCTTGAACCTTTCACAAGGTTTATTAAAAACAAACGGGAAATAAAAGTTGTCTCTAAATACTTGGCCAATATCTTAATATGTGTTCTTTAAAGAAATCTAATGGAAATTTTAAAATATATCTACATTTTACAAACATTTAAATGAATGTCAGTGTCTAATCCAAGTGCATTTGATTAAAAAATAGGACAATTTTGATGTTCCATGTTCAATTATTAAGCAAAAATATTCAGTTATCAGATACTTAATTAAGTGGAACTGACTGTATTCATTAAAATATTTGTTCCAAACAAATGTATTTAACATTCAGATATTATGCAGAATAGGTGACAATTGCATATCTCCATGGAGATCAATAATGGGATTCAGATCATTGTGTAAAGAGTCTGCAAGTTTAATGCAGAGAGAATGTCATTATTATTTCTCTCTTAATGATGGTCATTATGCGCAAACACTGATTGAATTCCATTTGTTACCTGCATTTGAGCTGAGAGGAATAATTACAATTTAAGTGTCTCCATTAAAATTCATAAAAGAATATGAATGCAAAAATTATACTTGAAACTGACAAAATATACTTTGAGGATATAAATTGTGTTTTCTGATAGGCCTCTTAAAAGTATTAAAAATAGCTTCATTTTAATAAGATGGCATATAAAGATCATGCATTATCATCACCTTTATGTTAATTCTCATAATACATGACTAATACTAAAAAGTGAAGAAATTAACTTTTAAAAGTAGAAATTAATGAAACAATAGACTACTTGTCATACAGCCTATTGGAATGGATACCTCTATATTTGGGTTATAGTCACCCATCTTCATAATACCCAGTTAACTCATCAGCTGCTGTATATTGTGGAGATTAGCCTGCCATGTTTCCTGTGACATGTTTCAGTATGATTTTTTGCTAATTAAATGGGATATTATTAATGCAACCATTTAGTCAAGAAAACCTTTTCCACATGCTATGATTTATGGCATTGCATTGACTGTTCATTGTACCGTGAGAGTGATTCAAGTGCTTACAAGTACTGAAGGGCCTGATCCAGGATGGTGTTCAGCCTTTCAATAGTTCTTTGTGCCTCTTGACTTCTCACTGAGGTGCTTAGTCCTTTATAGGATTGGGTCCTTAAGCTATAATTATTAATAGCAGCAATACTCCTGAGGGACTGCCTGATGGCATATCTCCTGAAACAGTAAATGATAGCAGAGACATTTCTTGCCACCTTTACATACTGTCTAAGAGATGACAGACTGGCTGGTGGGAGTAAGGTCTCTTTGTTAAGAGTATGTTAGTATGAAACACTTCTACCCATCATATTTTCTGGAGTAAACATGTAGGGTCCTTCTGATGGAACCTTGAAATGGCTGTTTTCATTTTTACCAATGTTTTTTTGAATACAGGCATAGATATTTTAGGTAAGCTTATTGAATATATTCAGGTGAGTTGTTCTGGGTGGTCTTTTCACATGCATAGTTCACTTTCTGGGATGAGTGGGTGATCTCTGGCTATTGACATTAGGACTGAATTTTGCCTTGTTTTGCTGGGGGTGGTCACGGTGGGGACTCAAGATGCCTTTTGCCAAGGCACATTCATGTTATCACATTATTATTATTTAGGTTGACAGCAGAAATCTGTTAATTAGATTATACATGGATGTTCTGTCTTCCTGATTATTTGTCCCAGTTAAGACATGAAGTCTTAAAAATAGTTGCAAAAGCTTTACAATGACAAAATAATCTGCTCAAGAAGAAGAAAAAATGAAACCAAAGAAAAAGCCAGGATATTTACAGCATTTCAACTTGTATTTTTTCCCTCTAATCTTTATCTGGCACTTCACTATTAAAATTAAAAAGGAGAGTCTAGAATTTTATAACTATTTAACACTTGGTTAAACACTATTTAAGTATTTGTCACCAGGCAAATGTTGCCCTATTAAGTGAAATTTATGCTAAAATGGTTCTGATTAAGCAGTAGTCATTGCCATTTACAGTTGGTAGACTAAACAGTTTCCCTGGAAGATATCTCAATTAAGTGGCTGTCCAAATGAAACGTGTCACTATTAAATGGTGTTTGCTACACTATTATACTTTACTGTTCTGAATGATGGCATTTAAAAAATAACTCAGTTAGTAAACAGTAAGAACTGCTTCACATGTATAGCTTTCATTCTTAGAAAAGACATGAACAAAATGTGTATACTGCCTGGTTTAAAATAAAATTCAGCATTTAGCATTAATCAGTAACAACTGAATATGCATGATTATTGGCAGAGCAAGTTTGTAAAATTGGCTTTGCTGAACAGGGATGAGAGACACAGAGGTGACAGTGCACATAAAGTAAGGAGTGAGCAGTTTCATGTAAATAAGCTTTCTGTGTCCAACCTAGAATCTGCAACCATGGAAAAATTGGATTCTGCAAACCAATGAGTTCGTGCTGAATCAGTGGGCAGAGCTTCAGAGATCCATATCCTCTCTGCAGTGCCTCTTCCTCTGGACAGAATCCTAACATGATTTTACAAGAATTCATTACAACTCAAAACCCTCACAGCTTTGCTGGAACTTTATTAGCTTTTAAAGCACTTGTGATACATCTAAAAAACATACTTTAAGAGTTACTAGAACTTTGATAGATATAATAAGCAATTATTATGGGACTGACATTCTAAATGGGAAAAAAGACCTCTGTCCCTTTCACAGAAATGCAGAATACTTAGCTTACAGGAGTATAACTGTGCTTCACAGTCTAATATGTGAATTTGACCTAAGCTTTTGATTCTCTCAGCAGCTACTAATGGCAGTTCCGATCAACTGGTACTAAATCACAGATATAAAAAAGCATGGGGAAAATAGCCACCAATTGAATTTCTTAACTAGTTACTCGTGATTGACCCCACATTCACCTGCTTGAACTGCTGTTTCTCAGGTATGCAAATCTCACCTTGACTGTAAACTTATGGGTAGGTTACTTCCTAAATCCTTAGGGGGGTTAAAATCCTTTTTCACAAACGTTCAAGCCAACCAAACACTACCTTCTCCCATGTCTTATTTCTTGTTACTCTGTGACATGGCAAGAGAAGTTCAAAGCAACAATAATCGCCCTTATAATGCTTTTGGAACAATTCAAGGCATGTAGGTCAGGCAATGAGAAGTGGATGGTTTCAGAAATGAAAAATCATACTTAATCTCTTTTGAAAAAAGAACTGAAAATGACTTTGTTAAAATCAAGTAATACCGTGATATTAGAAGATGTTTTCTTCTGGTGATACTACTTTATTCGATAGTCTTGTTGTTCAGTCAATAAAAACTTGAGAAATGTACTCAGTACACATTATGAGGGAATGCAGTAAAATACTCCCCCAAAATTACAGAATGAGGTCACCCTCTCCCTAGTCACTGCTCTTTTCCATGTTGAGCATAAAAGTAATCAAATGGATTTTTAAAAAACCCGCATAAATAATATTGTCAGTAATTCTGATGGTAGGAAAATCTGAAGTAATGCAAGAGTGTGGATTCAATACATTCTTTCTATTAAAAGGAAAATATTCTGCTGCAGAGGAAGGGTAAGTCCATACAATTCTTCTCCCTTCTTCTCAGTAATTGTAGAGGTGGTTGAAGCAGAATCAAGAATGCAGAATCAAGTTTGCTCTAATTTAAGGTTATGCACACACCATATTTACCTTTATGATTCTTAAGTATCATAGAGCAGCTCTGCATCATATTATATACCCTGGGTTCATTTTAGCAACTCAGTTAAAAAACTACAGGAAAACACCATATAGAATATAAGAACTGCTCTGTTCCTTGTCAGATCTATGCTTACACAATCTCACAGTAATGTTTTATCTATATCCATTGAGAAATGTGTCTACAGGCCAGTGAAGTTTTTAAGTAAGTCAGATGGTACAATTTGAATTTTTGCATCTTTTATATCAATATCAGGTAAAGACACTTTCTCATACAGCCTTTCTATTACCAATAGCTTTTTCTAGATGTAGTATTACTTTGGTTTGGGGTTTTTATTTTGTTCTTTCCAACTGGAAATGAAAGAACTGATCTGAACCTTTACTATAAGCAAAGTACTCCCCTACTTTGCCAAATCACAGCACATCTTTTATGTATTGCATTTTACCTAGATGCATCTGCTATAAAAGAAATGACAAAATATTTCAACCCTTATTGGAACTTCTTCTAGTAATGCTACACTCCTTTTCTGACTACCTTTGTGACATTCATGCACGTGTTTAACATTATGTCCAGTTTACACAGCATGTTAATGAATGATCCCTTGTCAGGCCTAGGAATACCATACTTCTTCAGTTAGGAAACTGAGGCTCTGCTCGAGCTGTGGCTCTTGTATCTATGCATAAACGACATTAATTACACTGATTAGGCTTTTAAACCCCGGCATAACCAAATGGCCCGCAGAAGTTGCATGAGCACCTGTGCATTTAGGTACCCAGTTGTTAAGATGCGTTGTCTGTCAACGATTTATCAGTTGTAGGCATTTAACTTACACTCACTTGAGCAGAATTAAGAGTGTTTACTTTCCTCATAAGAGGGCAGTCAGATATGTACCAATTTTGTTTTAACTGTGGAGAGCAGGGAGCTGGGAGCGGAGCGGGGAAGGGATCCAGGAAGGCCTAATCAATCACTGACAGATTACAGCTAAAGCCACTTCCATACCCATTAAAGCAGGACAAATGCAGAATTGCAACTGAACAACTTCTAGTTTTAAGCCAACAGTGGGACTTCCTAGTTATTTATCAAAGTCATTGCTGGTAAGCAGCATGCCTCACTGCTCGATTGTACTTCACAGCAGACAGAGCTGACTGAAGCTTCAGCCATGAAAGAAGTGTTTATGCCCTCAGCTGTGGTGCTGTCAGCCCTCTGGAATTTACTGTAAATCACACAGCTTTTATTGCAAGATTTAGTAGCTGATCCTCTGTGGGCTCTATTCACTGCAAGCTTGTTACTATTTGGATGTTAGCCTCAGTCCATAAAGGGACTTGCTACACATCATCAAACAGCAGCGGAAAACCAAAGGTTTCATTTTTCAATTTTCTAAACCCTAAACTCCTCAACAGTCATTGAATTTCATTGCAGAAAGTGGAAGTCTACTTTATTATGGTACTCAATTTCCCCAATGGAGTTATACACTTATAACATTACTTTTATTTCCAATGACAGGATCTGGCCATCTGTCCTGGCTGTAATTTCATAACACACTCACTAGTTTTTATTTTAAGGGAATTTCTAGATATTACATTGAGCTTGTGACAAAATTGTAATATAGATATAAAGGCCACAATAATGATAACTACATTCAGTGCTGCCTAACATCTTAACAAAGTAAATTTTTTTTCTATTCCAAGTATAGAGGCGTCTGGATAAGCTTCTAACACAATTGAACTGACAAATAGAAAAAAAAAAGTTTTGAAAAGCTGGAAAATACAAAAGGATAAGGGCTTCCAAGAGTGAGCCTCAGCCAGGACAGCATTATTCCACAGGCAGTATGTATTTTATCAAAAATGATACCACGCATCAGTTTTATCAGAGTCATTCCTACTAAGATCAAACGAGGGAATAAAGGGGAATGCTGAAATGTTTCTTTGTAATCACCATCGTTATTCCCTGCGAGGCAGAGGGACCTGACAAGGCATTTAATTGTGTTTGTCACGCTGTTTGCAGGGGAGGACAGGCCTGCGCCTTCCGCCCTGTGCTGGGGGAAGCGCAGCCCAAGCCTCTTTCAGGGCCTCACCGTGGTCTCACAGCGGAGGAGCCCAAGCACTGAGGCTGGACAGGCTACGTGACCCTCCATGGTTTTGCCCTTCACATCACTAAGCAAAGAGAGCTGCTGCCTTGCAGTCATCAGATGGGCACCCTGCTGTCCCTTGACAGTTTCCTCCTGAGGGGCCTGCAGAGTAGGTGCGAGGCGCAGAGGGCTGCCTTCTCCTGGACGCCTGGGTGAAGCCCGCGGGTGACTAGGGGAGCAAAGGCAATTCTTGTGCTGTTATTTCTCTCTTGGCTGAATGAAATAATTCATAGATCAGCTTCTCAAGTAAGTGTTTCAGCGAGGTCCAGCTTGCCTAAAGTCAAAGCAAGTTTTGTTTTTGGCTTCAGCTGAACAATGTTTCTGGCACTGTGTTCCCTTTCAAAATTGCACCATTTGTGCATAATTTCAGCGAAGTTACCTGGAGTTATTATTTTAACCATTATTTAAACCTGCTCTGGTTCCTACATTAAGAAAAATGTCCTAATGGCCTTGCTCAGAGGAATACAGCAAGAGATTTACACCTGGCCCCACTTTCTTCAAAACTCTCTCAGAAGGTGTCTGGACTTACTTTCAGATTTAGGACCACTATTTTGATAAATAAAACAAATAGCAAAGGCATGTATTAAAAAGATAATTCTATTTTTTCCCCAGCTTTGCAGTAAATTTTGCTTCATTATTACTTTGGTTTCACAGAGAAAAATGTTTCTGTATCTTTTTAATCTTAATCTCAGTGAATGAGCCAAAATGGAGGGTTTATTTCTGTTTGATGTATTATGTATCAGGTGATTGAAGCAGATGTTATACTCCTTTTATAAGCAAAGATCAGGCCTCAGTGTCATTATCAGAAACCTGACAAAGGCCACAAAAAGGCCTATGTGGCTGTATATACTGTGCATATGCTGTCCTGTGCATACATTTAGAGATTATGTTTTAGTCTTAAAGCAAAAATTATTTTGCCAAAATATTGATTTGCTTGCATTTCAAGGCCATAATCTCTGTTTCTTCTGCAAGATCATGAGTAGTGAAGCAGTTACGTGGTTTCTCCATCTTCAGTGAAGTACCACGTTTTTAAATCTTCGGCATTTCTAGCCACTTCTCTTGTTACCAGACCTTCTCCTCCTGTTTTTTTTTTTTAATTTCAGAAAACATTTCCTTTGTGATTGCTGAACTTTTGCAGTTAACCCACTAATCCTTGCCACCAAATTCCTTCAAGTGTTACATTGGTGCATTTTAGTAAAAATTTCAGCCAAAGGTGCCGGCAGAAGAAAGCGTGCCTAGTAAGCCAGTCCCAGGCATGAAAATACGTGCAAGTGCATTTCCTACCTGATTGTGTGCAGCTACAGTGTTAAGGCAGTGTAAGAAATGTTCTCAGTTAGTACATACATGGGACCTGTGATATATACACTGCTGTATATATATGAGTACCTCTCGGAGACTCCTTGGGGTGCTATGGTGTTCTGGAGCAAATTAAAGCACTCTGCGACCAAAGCTGTGAGTGGGGTGTTGTGGTAGAAAAGTGACCTAGAGAGGTACAAGCCTCTCCATAATCGTGGCATCCCTACCTGAAATAGCAAATCCTTTTCAGGATACTCCTAAAGTATGAAATAATCTTTACTACAGTAATTCTGTCTATTTAATCTAAATTCTTGCCTAATACAGAGAGGTGATCTCTCTTATATTTTGCACAAGCACCAAAATTATTTGTTTCCAATGTATTTATGGCCTGAAGCTGAGTTGTTTCACAGATGAAGGACTCGCCTGTGCTCAAGATGCATACGGGGAGCAGCTGCACTGTCAAGAGCTTTTCTGTTTTTAAACCTAATTAAATTCCCTTCAAGGATGTGAAGGGTTTTCTTTATTATTTATATTGCTATGTTAGTTTTTCCTTATACTGAGCTATCTTTTCCTCCCCATCATCCTTTCTTTTTTTTTTTTTTATCTTTGTCCCTCTTTTACCCCTCTTGCATTCATGGTCTTCTTTACAGTTTTGATAACTGTTTTCTCTTTGGTACCCTTTCTAGGTACTACAGAGGCTCCGTAGGCCTGGGATCTCCTTGGCAGAAAGGTGGAAAGACTGGTCAGGCTGGAAAAACAGTGAATATGATGCAGGAAAGTTGTTAATAACAGAGATTTGTCCAGTCTTTATTGCATATTTAGGGCCACATTACCTTTTCTGTGAAGTTAATCCCTAAAGACTCAGGAATTATATATCAATATAGGAAATTGTGAATAGGCTCCACTGGAAGGATCTGGGTGTTCAGTGATTGCATGACTTTGTAGGTGAGGCATAGATCAGAGGACTGCGCTGGCTACAGGGAGTTCCTATGCACAGGGGCTTGCGTTGTGAAGGTGGCCACTAAGAGCCCTGGAAAATCCAGAAACACCTGAGCTAAAAAGAATAAGCAGCTCATGATAGGCCAATAGAAGGAGAGTGTGTGCTCTCAGTAGCGCCATCCTGTTAGTATAAATCTGATTTCTTTCCACTAGTATAATGACACTGGTTTCAGAGAAAATGCTACTGATTCACAAAGAAGTGAGAATACAATCGAGTTTGTATATGGGCTATGGGTATTATGACTTGGATATTTTTCACATCCCAGTAATCTTACTTCATAGTTCCTTTCCTCGTGACCTCCGTCTTATGACCATCAATTCTTTCCTCTTAAATCTAACTAGACTAATTCTCCTTAGGATAATAATTACCTAATAGGTTTCTAAAAGAAATGGCTTAGTAGTTTGTTCCAGAATTGTCAAAGACACTAAGTAAATGAAAATTATCATATCCTAAATTATCAAACTAGGAGCCCACAATAGAAGAATAATTTACCAATGTTGAAAGAATAGCCAATTTACTTTGACAACTTATTCCAAGCAATTTGGGTGCGTGGGGAGCAAGAATGGATACATAGTAATTACTGTGTATGAAATTTAGAAAAATATATTCTCATCATGTTTTTGTTTCTCTGAAAAAAATCACTGGCATTTTAAAGTGAGTTTATTCTTGGCAGTCCCAATTTATCAGTGCTTGAAACTCACATTTCCATAGATTAGACAGGCAGCTTTAAGTCTTCTCAGTGTTTAGGAACTGTATGTGGAAGATCCCTTGGGATTTACTCATGCTGTAAAGCACATTGTGATCACATTTTGTGAGTTCTCTGTTCACTAAAGCCCCTCCAGCCTGTTTGCTGCTTTGCTGTGCATTGGTCCTAAGGGATGTAAACTCAAATAAAGGATAGTCTTGAAATATAAAGGTATTTTTAGCTTAGAGGAGAAATAAAACTGTATATGTAAGGGCCAAATTCACTGTTGTTGAAAGTGGATCCATAGTCATTTACTTCAGTGGGTTTGTGCCTGTTTCTGCAAGTGTATCAATGTGTTTGGCTCCAGATGTCTAAAATAAATAATGAAAAGCATTTTAGAATTATGCTTGTATGAGAACTAGACATACAAGGGGGCTCTAACACGCACTCTCTCCCTTCTGTGGGATTTTACACAGTTCCCATAACTATGGATTTTCTTGGTGTAACAAATGCTCTGCTTCCCAGGAGATTTACCTTTCCTAAGTATACGTAGCAATAAATACTTCCACTAGTGAAGTTTCACATAAAGTATTCTAAACATCATCCTATTTAACCTTTAAAATGCCAAGTATACAAATTCAGGTCATTTTCTCAAGTAAACCTGGACAAATATGCTAATATAAAAAAATCAGGATATTGGCCTTAGAAGTGGGTACAATGTCTGATTATAATTGAAAAGCTTAATATACATAATTAGGTACAGAATAAAGAATGAATATGTAACCATGTAGATAAGAGGACAAATAATCTAGAGAAGAAGGTACGATCTTATACAGCAGACCTGAGTTAAGCAAAGAAAAAGCAATGCAAGAATCTCCTTTTCTTAAATTCAGTTTTTCTGAAATCCTTCTTACTCCTGTGACAGGAAAGCAGGTTACTCTTCTGGTCAGGAATATCTCCACTGATTCAATGTAATTGCTTCTGATTCCGATTTGGCCTCAGATTTCTCCTTTCTTGGCTTCAGGACAATAACCATTAGTCTTATAACCATTAAAGATGACATTTTTCAGAAATATGAAGCAGTTGATGTCCGTTTTGACTGCTGTATGTCATTATATTATGATCCTTCTGGAAGAGTACGGCTGTACAGCAGCAAGGAAGCCACCAGCTCTGTCCTGTCCTGGCTCATGCAGGGGGCAGGGGGTTTCCTGGCTGGGGAGCAGATGCACCTCCCCAGAGGGCAGCTGGCTGTTCCTGGGGAAAGAGAATTTTGCAATGAGGGGATAAGCTGTAAGGACAACCCAGCAAGCAGAACTTGATCAACAGGGGAGACTGATGAGAAAGGCAAGGAGAGAATATCCAGGCAGTTATTGGAGCCTGACAAAAAGGAGACTTTCCTGCCCAAAGGGGATTCTGTAGAGTTTGTGGCTGAAAATTTCTTGGTCTGAGCCCAAGCCTGGAGGAGAGGCCACATGTCACAAAGCTATCACATACATACAGAGATACTCCCTCCATGGAGAAGCAGTTGCTTTTAGGCTCTCTTAGCCAGTAGGATTAACTCCTGGCCTTCTCGTGCCCTAGGCTGGAGAACCTGTCCCTTCCAGGGCTCTCATCACCTGCCTGACGCTTTTTGGGGTGCTGACTTCGATAACGAGTTGAGGCAAGTCCACCTCAAAACTCAAGCTGATTCAAGGGCTCATCACAGAGGGTAGCAAAGCTGTTCACTGTGTTGTAAGTGCAAAGCTGATAAAATTATTCAGGTGTGAGCAAGCTACTTCCTGGTTATCAAGTGTTTATGAAATTACTTGTTTGACTTTTATTTGTAAATTGGAAGGATTTTTCAACGAGCTTATAAAACTATTTTGTATTGATTTGCCATAAAACCCTCGGGTGGGCTGTAAACTATTCTCTTTGGCCATAAATTGCCTCTAAATCTGTTTGTACAGCATAATAGGTTACTTAATTCATGTCATGAGTTTTCCTTTCTATTTTTCTGAAAGTGTGAGAATGAATCTGTCTGTGTCCAGATCCTTGTGCATACAGATGCTGGCCCAAAAAACATCCTTTAATAATTCAGTCAACTATTAGCAGACTTCTTCACATTTATACTAATTTTAAGATCCTTTTATGCTGGGCTTACATTTGCTTAAATGAGGATGCGGCCACAAGCACCTGTGCATATCCCATAAATAAAAGGAGGCACGAAAATTAAATCAGACACCTGAGAATTTGTATGTACTTTGCTGAATGGAGCTTCCTCAGATTTGACCAGATTTTGACTCTGTAAGTGCAAGAGCATGTTCACATGGCTGCCATGCTGTTAAATATGCCCATTGCACCACTGATAAATGGCATTCACTTTAGCATTTCATATCATTAAAATTGGCAAGCTATTTGCAATCAATGCTAAGCAATCTGACACAGCTTCTAATTGAGCAGCCTACTAGCTGCAGTATAGAAAAAAAGATTTTTAGATTTATTCTGGTAATGATACTGTCCATATTCCCCTATCATGTTATTTTATACTCTCCAATATAATAATTACTTGTGATTATGTAAAGACTTCTGCCCAAAACTAAGTCAGTGGGAATATACCACTGAGGACATAAGTGAAAATGTCAATACAGTATTAATGGATGAGATGCAGACAGTACATCCATCCTCAGTGCTCAGAATGTCTAGTAAATAAATATTCCTTCTTTTTTTTCCTCGCAAGAAACTGAGAACAGTAGTACTTTTTCCAGAAACATGGTTTTGAATGTTATTTTCAATCCATGCCTTTCTATATTCTTCAACAGCCACAATCATGTCTTGAGACCTACCCAATACAGTATGAGTCTCTTCTCTCTCTCCCTTGGTCAGTTGCAGGTCATCACTTCTCTGGGAGTGGAATCCCTTAATCCACCAGCTCTCAGGTTGGGCCCTATGTTCTAGTCCCATGAGTACCAACCCGATTCTTGCAGGTCCAGGCATGGGCCCTCCTTTATCTTTCAAAGCCTGGAACAGTAGCTCTCATTAAAATGACCATCAAGCAACGTTTCAGCATACCAAATATAAATGCNCCACCAGCTCTCAGGTTGGGCCCTATGTTCTAGTCCCATGAGTACCAACCCGATTCTTGCAGGTCCAGGCATGGGCCCTCCTTTATCTTTCAAAGCCTGGAACAGTAGCTCTCATTAAAATGACCATCAAGCAACTTTTCAGCATACCAAATATAAATGCAGGGGGTCTACACCCACATCCACATCCCAAAGTTTCCATGTTTATCCACAGTACATTCGGTACCAGCTTGTTCTTCATATCTTAGCAAGAAGGAACAACTTGCTTTGCTTTACAGGCTATTCTGGCTGCTTCTGAATTTTCCAGGCTGACAGCTTTTTCTCACTCTGGACAGCCTTTTCTACTTCACTTCAAAACCCCTTCCTGTTTGTGGGACAGGATCTTTCAACAGATCAGTGTTTTCTGATCTTCCTGTTTTCAGGCTTAGACACACAAGGAGTCTTTCTGGCTATAAACCCCATGCCAGTGTTTTGAGAGATGTTCCTTATCTGGGCCATTCTTTCATCTTTCCTGGCCAGTTCTTTAACAAACCCTTTGCAGCTTCCTTTGAACTCGGTTCATTCAGGTTAAGCAGCAATAGAAAACTGAACAGAAAAAAGGTATATTTAATATTCATAGGAGGATACAAGTGTATTTTTCCATTTTGTCACCCATTTCTTTCAAAAGTGGTCAACTTGTTAGTTGTTGATGCAACAGGCATGTGTTTATTTGCTTTATACTTGTTTCAGATATGTTGTCATACGTCATGCATAAAACAGGGATAATCAGGCATACTTATTATCTGTTTTGATTACTTGAGGCCTGTTTTGATTACATGAGGCCTCAGGTTCAGCAGGAGAACTGTACCTGTTCCTCAGAAATGTACACTCTAAAGATGTGGATACACAGATGGGAACATGCAGAGCAGGATGCTGGGAATAGACGTAGTTCAGGACGATCAATTGAATAGCTGTTTATTGATGAGATATGAGGAGATTGTATGAAATTCACTGAAAAAAGCTAATTGTATCAAATCTTCAAGATAATATAAAAAATAAGTAGTAGAAATGTCTATGTACAAATTAGGAGTGATAAGATGCTCCTTCTAGCTTGGTTGTGCACTGATGCTGATGCTGTTGCATAAGATTTGTGCAAGACTTTGGGAGTATTTTATATATTGCTGATGCAAATCTTCTCTCCCTTTTGTAAAAACTGCTGAATGTCACCATTTTCAAACACATTTGAAAGCCTTCTCTGCCTTGTGCATGCTTCTTCGTAGTGTTTGGCTAGCGCCCACAAAGCAGCTGTACCTTGAAGGTTAAGAAATCCTTATGTGTGGCTCAATTCACATGTTCCCACTGCTGCCCCTGCACCACGCTGTGTGAGATTCTGTGTCTTGGCTACAGCATCGGTGTACTCTGTCTCTTTTTGAAAGCTGAGTAACTTCTTGCATTGCAGAACCAGGGTGATTTGTACGGTTACAGATGATACTACTCTAATTACTGCTGAGGCCAGTTCAGGTTTGGTCTTGGGAATTACGAAGCCAGGCTGGTGTTTTTTGTGAGTGGGCACAACAGTCTCCAAGGCTGGATCTTGACCTAGGAAAGACATAGTGTCACCTCTGGCCCTTGAGTTAATGGAAGAAGGCTCCAAGCAAACAGGACTGCAGCTGGCAGAGATGTCCACACTCCCATTGGAGGTATTTCTCCCCTTTATGTTAAAAATCATAAAAAGAGTAGACCTTGCCAGACTAAGTGGATTTTCAGTAGTAGTAAGTATAAATGCATTGCTCAAAATGCAAAGTCTTATGTGTGTAAGACAGCTTGTTTCAAATGGCTTGAAAGTTGCAAGTTTGGGGGTTTTTTTTGATGCTTTCTTGAAAGGAAAGTGGAGGAGGTGATTTAAAAATAAAATTTCCTTTAATTTACTTTGATTACTGGACTTAGACTGTCATGCTGACTTCACTGAGATAGTAGCTTTTTCCTTTTTCCCCATTACAATAGCTTGGCAACTGCAGTGAAATGAACCTAAAGTGACAGCTTGAGACAGGGAGGAAAACTAATATTACACTGTGGAGAGCGGCGACCGTCCGAGCGGGTGACGTCACTCAAAGGGGCACCATCTGAGTGTCAGAGCTGTCACGATTCATTCCCCGCATATCAAATCTGCTCTGCTTTCATGTGGAGCAGGAGCTTGTTACCTTAGGTACTCAAATCAAATATCCCTTTCATTTGTTTGTATTTACTCAAGTGTGTTTTGAGGAGACTGAAATCAACTATGTCTGTAACCACCAGTCATCAACTACATTGCGTGTGCTGGACTGTGTGACCCAGCAATATGAGTGGCTGTCAAACGTTTGATCTTCTAATACGCACTCTTTTTTGCCTCTCCTGAACTGCTAGTCTTTGTGAGCGTCCACTCTACTTGTCATCTGAAATAAGGGTACAAAGCCTGTGTCGTGTATACAACAGTCTTTGGTAACGAGTCAGCCACTTCTTCTCCTTTAGGCCATTGTCTTTTCAGCCCGACTGAAGCCTCCTGCTACCACACTCACAAGCAGGAGAAACCCTGCTTCTTTCTTTTTTTCTCTTCTGCCTATTTTCCCTCTTTTGTTGAGTTCACAGAGAACTCAGTGTTAGGTGAGTGATAATGTGTAGTGAAATGCTGTTAAATATATGGGATTCCAAACATTAAAATAACTCTCTTTCCCTGAATTATCTTTCATCGCAGGCTGCCTGAAAGCCCAGAGAATTTAGCAATACAATGTCTGGGCAGGATACTTCTATGCACTGAGGTATATAAGAACTCATTAGGGATGAACCACCAAAAGGACAAGGTGGGGGCTGCAGCATTACAACTATGCTAAAAGCTAGATCCGCTCATACATGCAGTATTGGAAAGTATCAAAAGGAAATTTCATGGTTACCACTCTCACTGTTTGATTTGCTGTCACTTTGAGTGTCCGTAGTCAACTATGATACACAAGGGCACAGCTATGTCGGTGTCCTCAAAATTGCCAGGTATAGTGTAGTCTGGTGGACCTGCATTTTATGTCTTGTCCTGTTTCTGTTTTTCTAAAAGCTTTGTACAATCTCTTCTGGGGTTGTGAGCAATCCAGAGTCAGTAATTAGTCATGAAGCTGTCCCAGTTGCTTGCAGGGGGAAAGGCTGGGACATCCTTGCTCTAACAGTTAATCTAAAGAAGGCTTTGCCCTCCTCTTCTGGGCCAGTTCCTTGATCGCCTACATGAAACCATGAAAGCCCAGCTGTTGTCATAGGCTGCACCTTTTGGACAGTATGGGGCATTAATTACTACTGTACCCTAAAGACTCTCATTCTGAAAAAAAAATTGTCTGTGGGGCAGATGCTCTTTTAAGTCATATAGCACCAGATGAGAGTGGGACAGTGTATGTCTTTCTTCTACACATAGCTGTATGTTTTTCTGCTACACGTAGCCATACGTTTATCAGGACAGAGTATTGATGTGTAAAGGGAACACAGCCTGCCTTCTTTATGTGGGGCTCTGGTACTTTATCTCCCACTTGTAGATGTTTTAGGCCATGGCTACTTGCTGATTAGAGGGAACAACCCTATCATATAATCAGGCATCACACAACTGTAATTTTTTTTTTACAAATATTAACGTATTTCTTTGCCATATTTACCCAACAGTACCCTATTTTCTGCTCATTTATGCTATACATTTGTGCTCTTCACAGTTATGTAAATTTCCAAGTAAACTGGGAAACGTGTTTGCGAGAATAATAAGATACCAACAAAGAAGCAGAATTACACACCCAGGCCTGTCCTGGCTTTCAAAGCACAATTAAGGCTCCTGCAACAGAAGCTCTAGGCAGGAGCTCAAAAAGTATGACAACTGTCCTGCCCTGGAGATTTAGCCAAGGAAAGAGGGAAGAAAGGAATAGGAGAGAAGGGGAGCAGTGACTGATAAAAGTGTTGCCGATGGAGCAGAGAAGGGTTTCATTTATTTGTCCTCACTGCTGAGAGTCCTTCACTGCTGGGCAGTGCTGCAAGCACTCTGATGCAGATTTTCCTAGGAAGTACCCACCCCAAAATGAATTTTTTCACCAACGCTTTTCTAATTTCTCAATCAGTTTCAATTCAGCCAAATCCAAATATACTAGAGCAAGCTTTTTTTAAACTTCATTAATATGAAATGTGTTGATACTTTAAATTCAATCCTACTGTCATATTTAAGGAACGTATGGAAAATCGTCTGTACAGATTAATCTAAGGAGCATTTTAATGTGACTTTCCTTGAATAAGCTGGTTAAATTATAGTTAGATGTGTCCTAACTTGAGAAGTGTTGAAACCGCAGGCAAGAGCTTTCAGGCGAATTGATGTCAAATAGCAAAATACAATCACATATTCTGGATCTTGACCGTGAAGAGGAATATGACACTGTGACACAGTGCCTAACTAGTCTCTCATACACTTGTATACTTATAGTGTTTATACTTATGGAAAAAATAGCAAGATATACAATATGCACAAACCAGATCATCTGTGTATATGGCCTGAAGAAGTTGACAAGATTTCACAGAAATACTCAGCAGAAGAAATGGAAGGGTTTAAAGGGAGAAGGTAAATGAAGGAATTGAGAGGTTTGCAAAGATGGTCATCCCAACTCTAAAGAGGAATCATTCAGGAAAAATGATGTGAAGTGATTGCTTCACCTCACTATTGAACCTGATATTTCTAGATTGTTGCTGGTAAAAACCATAGCAGTACCTCTTTATAAAGCTTTTAGGAGGATTAACTTTCTGTTCCTTATTAGGAAAGAATGAAAAGAGCATCTCCCAAAAATTGATATTGGTGTTTGCATTAATACTTGAACAAACTGGGACAAGAATTTGTAAGTTTTCTTTAAAGTTGTCAAACCATGCAGGCAGCGTGGTTATGTTTTCTCTAAAGCCATGGCTCTGTTGCCTGCCTTATTCAGTCTCTCTACGGATAAAATTAAAAAGCTTCCCGTTACCAGGAACACTGTGTTCTTTATGCCCATGGATAAGTAACGTATGCCAACACTGGAAGAATGAACAAATTAACAGGCAGCCTGGAGCAACAAGTAACTCAAACTGTCTTGACAATAAAAACAACTGTGAAGGGAAGTTAAAGTGCAATTCTTATCTATTGATTAAGCCTGGGAAAGATAATAAATACATAAATTCTTAAATTGTAGGTGGAACTCTTAGAAAAACAGATAAGGAAGACACACAGTATACAAATCCTGGGAGTCCCAGAGGGGGAGGAAGGTAAGAAGCTACCATATATCCTACATTATGCTACAAAGAACAACTCACTATATATTGAGAGCTTATCATGTTGCTGTGAAAAGGGCACTGTAGGAGACCAGTAACTGCAAAACTGCTCTCCTAAAGTTAATGGACTTGGGGAGTCAAGGGGAGAGTATTTTTGCCTGCACAAAGCATCAAGGACATTTAGTTTAATAAGTGGCAAATTTTGATTTTTTTTTCCCCCTGTGCTGGGCCTTGCACTCAGCAAAATCGTGCTCCTCAGTGCCCAGAAAACATGCTTTCCAAGAAAATAAGTACTATCAGTTCATGTAGTGTGGCTAAGCCGTGATTCAAATAGCCCTGGAAAATGTACTTATTCTAGATGCGGTTGAAGGCAAAATGTATGTGTATGAGACAGAAAAGGAGAAAATTCTTTAGCTGAAGACTACATAGCTGTATACAAACTGTGATTTTATTGGGCTTTATTGTACTTTGATGGTGATTTTACGTTTCAGCTGGTGTTACGTTATAAATAGTGACTGAATTCCATAAGCAAATGGCCATCCTGAGCAGGCTAAGACAGCTAAGTGAAGAGGATGGATCTCTTTTTAGGATGCTAGAAAATCTATTTCAAGTTCTATTATTAGTTTAGTTTATGTCCCTCTCCCCATTTTTAATAAAATATTTAATACCAGCAGCTTTTTAGCAGGAATTGAATATTTACCTGAGTTTTTGGAGGATTTTTATATGCAAGTGTACATTTACTTTGGAAAGTACATTCCAGGCTGGGTGATGTGATGATGTTCTGTTCGCTGAACTTATGTGGTGCTCATTATTTTTGTGTCTTTTTTTTGAGGGGGGGATGAGGGAGGGTAGCTGTGTGTGCTCTGTTTGGCCACATATAGTTAATTTCTGGGTTTATGCTGATACATCCAGTGATATTGTACAACAAGCATTTTGAATTTAAGCATAGGGTTCTACTACAGTTTGATAGTGGTTGAGAAAGGTGAATGACAATTTATTTAATAATAAATGATGTATTTAATGATAAACATAGAAAATTACGATGGAAATAATGACAGTGCTGATCTAACCTGTATTCCCAATTGTATCCAGACCATTCTTTGGTTCTTTCTTGTTCCTCTGCTAATCTAAACTAGTCCACTTGCCACTTGGATGCTTTCTAATCATATCTGCCTGTTTGGTTCTGTATTGTCAAAAATTCCCCAATACTCTCAGCTTCCAGTCTCTACTTGATACATTTGCAAATATACTGTTATGCTGTACCTTGCTATAGGAAGGAAATCCCATGCACATTTGCAAAACTATCTTTAAGACTCTAAAAATCTGCTTTAAGTCTTTCCTTTGCAAAAAGAAGCATGCAAAAAAGCAGACCTTTGGGTCACTAAATCAACTGATACCAGTGATACTGCTGATGAACGTTGTCATGTCATAATTCTCCTTAAGTCCATACCCTTCCATTGTCTTTTGTTTAGTCCTTAGACTGAAGGGCATTCAATCAGGGATCATCTTTTTGTTCTGTATTTGTGCAACTCCTATCACAACGAAATCCTGCTCTGTGACTAACACTCCTAGGTTATATGGGAATAAAAATAGACTAGTAATTGTAGGCATATGTCTTACTGTGGGGCAAACTGTCAGTTGTTACATTATTGCTTCTAATTTGTTTAGGATGTGATCAACAAAACACAAGACTGTTATGAATTTTGTTTGATGAACAATAGAAGGACACCAGTCATAGTCTGTAGCATGTCTGCCAAGTCACCAGTTTTCTGCTACTGTTTTTCTCCCTTATATTTAGAAGTCCAAATCAGTGCCAGATATTCCTAAATATGGACATCTGTAATGGGCTTCTTGTCCTTTACATGCCTCCTGCCCAGATTCCATCATCACTCTTTCTTTCTGTGTTTTTGAATGATTGCATTTCTCATATTAGGCAAATCCTGTCCCTTACCTGGATGATGTCATTAATCTTCTTTTACACCATGATATATTACTAAGTGACATACTGCATTGTATACGTATTGTTACTCCACTCACATGCTTAGTGAAGACATTGCTGGCATGTGGAATGCAAACGTCAAGTCAGCTGTGGAGAAGTTCTTTTTAAAAATCATGGAAAGTATGTGTACCAGCAGGACAGACTGCCCTTTTTACTGCAGATTAAGACACAAAAGGATGACTTTGAAGAGAACCAGGAATGCTTGCCAGGGCTATGCTGATCAAGTGGCTTGTGTATGATGCTTTATATTCCAGCCTGAGAAATTACTACAGAAAGAATGTGACCTTTTGGTTCATTTTCAAATACTAATTGTAAAATTCCAAGTTTATTGGTTGCAAAGCGTTAATTCTTTGCCCTCTCTTGGTATTAAACTGACAGTTCTAAAAGTTCTGGTCTTATTTATTGTTTAGGAAGCATAAAAATCGCTTGACATGCTCTATGCGTAGTGTAACTCCTTTTTGCAACCAACAGAAGAGCGCAAGAAAAAATAACAGCCATGCTTTTGAGGACTAACCTGTATAAGGCACGAGGGAAATGATGAAATATTAAATTCAGCTGAATTTTGCTTGTTGCCAGCAAGATATTACAAGCTCCTGAATGAGCCATACCATTTCATTCAAAAAGATGGGGACCAGCACTCACTTTTTGGCATCCAGATAGCCAAAAAAATTTGTAAATTGAAATGCTGTTTGCAAGGGTGCAAACTGACCTCCTAGCGTTAGCTTGGAGACTGTATTCTAAACAGCTACGTCGACCCAGCATAAACCAAGCATGGTGTAGCCATCAATCCTCTTTCCAGCAGTATCTTACACCGCCTCTGGCCTCTCTGTCATGCTACATTTTTGCTTAGGATTAAGGTATCCTTGAACCATTGGGGAACATCCTCTTGGAGACTGTGATTTGACAACTAGTAAGATGCTAATTAAGGGATGGAAGCATACAAACAGTTTGTAGAGAAGATCATAATGGGGACAGAATAGTTTTAGTCTTATCATTAGTTGTCTCTACTGGATCATGTTTCCATAAAATTTTAGCCCACAACTGTCTCAATTTTTAAACCAAATACTGCATTAAGAAACTCGATGACAAGTGAGATGGAATGCTTCTGCTCTGGAGGCTTTTTTTGTTTGACTTTGAGAGAGGAAAACAACTCAGTGCAGTTTAATGATGTTCTGGTAGATAGAAAGTGAAAATATTTTCATTGCTTTGGAGAACAACAGAGTTGGCCTAATTCAAATTACCACTTTCAAGTACTGAATTTCTATTTCATTTGTTAAAGCTCTAAACGCACCTTTGATTACTTTCTTATTAGCTACTGACATTGTAAAAGTAAATTTATTATGTATTGTTTATTTTCATTAATATTTCAGCATATCCTCACATTTTGTCGTAAAAATCTTTCTACGTAATTTCTGAATTATGAACTACGATCCTCACTGTGCATAGCAAATGTTAGATGTTGTACTGTTTGCAGACATTAAGCCATCAGTGTTATTTGAGACGTTGCAAAATCATGACCCCTTTAGAAGAAAGACAGTGCTAAAGCATTCCTACCATAGCAATTTTTTCATAGCAGCAATGTACCAGAGTCAGTCAACCTAAATAAACCATCAGAAATTCCACACTGCCAATTGGTTGTTGGGGTTTCCACTGTCAGATTTATCTGAAGTCACAATACAGATAAGTGAAGTGTAATTTTTTCACTAGTGCAAGGCTTCTGATTGATACTACAGTTCAGTTTCTTTAAAGAGGGACTTTAGTGTGGGTAGTGGTGCCAAATTTTAATTTAAAATGCCGCTATGGAAATCAGGTTTATTTTTCTTTCAACAGAAGCTGATTAAGAAGCAGATTTTTTTTTTTTTTCTAATTTCTTCCTTGCCTCAACTACATACTGTCAGGAAGCCCACAGCACTGTATTGAGGTCTGTGATTCCCAGTTTATCTTCTGTGCTGGGATCAAACTGGAATGCATAGCATGTCAGCGCAGAAGCGTGGCTGATGGCATCATGCATGCAGAGGAGATCTGCTTCCCGTGCAACCATTCTCTGAAGTGGGACACTCAAAAGACAAATCTTGTTTATTTCTGAACTGTAATTTTTAATGTGTTTTGATAAATATTACTAGAAATTTGTATTTTAAGTTCATAGAAAGCTCTGAAAGAAAAACAATATTCAAAACAGCTCATGAGAAAACCCTTTCCTTGATTTTTTTGAAGCTTTTTTGGAAGAAACACAAACCTCCTGAGGAGTGGTAGGAAAGTAGAATATAAAGGCTTCAAATTAAAAATTCAGTTTTGTTTTCCCCTTTTAATGTTTTTAAGGGACGAAAGAAAACCTCCCAAATTTTAATTTTCAAACTATTAATCTGTTGTTACATAGCAAGGAGAGGAAAGGTTTTGTTTACTGCACTCTTATAATCATGGCACTGAAGTCTAAATGAGCTTTTTAATCTCATTAATACAGCATATAATTCAAGTAACTAACTATAACTTGTGAAAGATACAACCGGTTTTAAGATGCCACTGAGGACATGGGTACGTGAACAAAGTTACTGCGAGATAAGCCAGGGTGCACATTTGCTTTGTCACAGTGTGCATAACGTTGCCTGTGTGCTCTCACTTCATTCTAACTGTGTGGTACTTCACTGCTAACGAGGGGCAAGATTTTCTGCTTCCTTGTATATAAACATCTTAACATCAGAGGTATGTGCTTCCCTCACCAGTTTCTTTTCCTAATTGAAATAACTTATATGACCTTGTGTCTGGCTAGCTACTCACATCTAAAGCAGTACCCAGTGATGTACTTGTAACTAGTGAGATTAGCATGATGTGTTTTAGAAAATAATAAGTTCTATTACAACTGTTGCTGGCTGATGAGAAATTACCTTATTTTACAGAGGGAAGAGAATACTGGAACAAAGAGGAATTTATACCATCTCCTGCTTTGGTAAGTCCACAAAAACTACACCTGTTTAGTAAATAGATGACTTTAAGGACCTATATCTCTTTATGTTAATTAGTTACCTTTCCTTTTTCATTCAAGCTCTATTAGCTGCTATTCTTATATAGGTAACAGGCTGAAATACTCTAAATGAAGGATGCAAGTCACCGAGTTATGAATTAATACAACCAAAGACGAGGGAAAAGTGATCCCAATACTGTCACACCAGCCTTCCATTACAGAAATTTGGGGTGACAGTGAATGTAAACTGGACAACAGAACTCAAATGCCATAGGCCCAACAGAGACATGGTCTGTCACAGGACAGTATAGGAATTTCATCTCCAACTGGAGCTTAATGCAATGAAAACACTTGGTATTATATACTGGTGGCTCAGTGTTATAGATGAGGCATTTTCTTTGAAGATATAAAATGGTCGTGAATTTGGTTGGGCTGTGACCCTAAGAATGACTCCTCGTTACTGCTGGTGGATGAGTTTGCTTGTTTATTCATCTGTTGTTATTTTGCACATCACTCTAGAGAACTAGAGACTTCACAAGAAGAATTAAACTGTCTTGCTTAATTTTTTAATTCTGTAGCATTGCTATTGTAATTCCATAGAGTTCTATTATCTTCTCATGCAGAAGCACATTGTAACTTTTATTTTTCATTGTTTCAGAGAATGGTTACATTAAAAAATTATAATTCTGCTTCTTGCTAACATTAAGGAAAGTTGTGGAACCTCTCATTAGAGTCTATGTAAAATATAAAGGTTTATCCTTCAGCATAGAGAAAGAGGGGTACCACCAGAACATCCCTCTCCTGCTCTCACTCAAGGGGAAGAAAAACTTCTGGTTTTGTATTTTAGGATAGTCCTATTTTAAGAACCAGTTCATGGAGTAAGAATTTAATGTCATTGCTTTGACTGCAATGCAAATGGAAACTGGAGCATGAAAACAAGCACAAGCAAAGAAATCCTATCCGGGCAGTGGAGCATTTTGGAGTTCGTTTTCAACAAGGAACAAATAATTTTGCTCCCCTCACAAAATCTTGTTAAAAACTAACTAGCACCCAAAAACTAAGCTATAATTCAGATGGGGGAAAACCCCCCTGGTTCCTGCCATAGTAAAGGACCTGCTCCAGGGCCTAGTTGTTGAAAAAGCAAAACTCCCACTAAAGTGAACCTCAGGAAGAGGTACAGTGGAGCAGCACTGTAGCCTGGTGTCCAACATGGCCGTCCTTCTCCCCAACTCCTTTTGCAAGTTTAGAGTGAACAACAGAAGGCAGTTCTGGAGCAGAGTACTGCTTTTCTAGAAGGGGCTCCAAAGCAGAAAAGAAAGTAGAAAACGGTATCACTTTAACAACCTACATATCCCTCTTTACTATCTATACAATGAGTAAGTTGCTGTTATTACTGGCTCTGTCAGTCTAGAACCATTCACAGACATCCTCTCTCCATTTATCTGAAGACTCTGTATCTTTTTAAAAAGTTACACCCATTGGCAATGCAGGGAGCCAAGTTGTTTTGTGTGCCAGTGATCCCAGAATCAAACTGAGTTATAATCATTCTGTTGGTCACCAACATCTGCACAATTAATATTATTAAAATATAGGCTAATATCACATATTGTTCACTGAAATAAGCCCTTTGATTTTTGTTATAAAAAGGTGCAAGTTGATTTTTTTAATTTATACAATACAGATTTATGCCCACCTGAAGATCTCACTTCCCTAATATAATTTCCCCAAATATATGTAACATTCTTCAGAGAGTAGAAAATAAATTCCTGAAAAGAGGTAAGAAAGCCCTCCAGAGCAAACAGTGAAGCCTCTTCATTTCAGAGCCCATTTATTTTCCCAAAGGCAATAGGGATTTGATGGACCTGGCAGACTTAATTCCCAAGCCAAATTCCTCTTATAGACAAAACCCTGCTGGCTAAGCCACTCTTTTATACTCAACGAGCTCCAGCACAGCCTCTGATCCAAAGCTGGCAGTTTGACACCGGAAGACAAGTGATTTCTCAGGTGAATATGTTGCAAACCATGTCTCCTTTCTAAGCCTCTAGATTTTTTCTCACACACTGAGCAAGAGGAGTAACACTAGTCCCTGTGGTATCTTCTCTGTGCAGGGGAGCAATGACTCATCATTATCTTTTGAGTTTTCACAGAAGAGAAGGAATGAAGCCACTCAAGAGGTATTCTCTGTTGCTGGTAACTACAGGTATCTCAACAAAATATCAGAAATGGATGTCTCAAAGGATAGTGGTTAACCAAAAATAATTTGCATTGTAATTTCCTTTTGATCCACAGCCTGGGTTGCTGCATACCCTGGCTTACAATGTGACTTGTCAGGCTGACAGAAATGTAAAGCCTTACATTGTTGGAATGTCTTGCCATGTTTTCAGTGAACTTGCTGGGAAAAAGAGAATTGGTTTATTAGTTTACAACAATCAAGGACATCAGCACATAAAGTTATTTTTGCTCCTTAACTCATTGTTTATCTGCACTGATAGCGAGATGTTATATTCAGCAGCAGCAATGTACCTCGTCAGGTTTTACTGAGGATGTGACGGTACCTCACTGATTTTAAACTAAAAACTGATGCCATGTAGGGTTGTCATGAAAGACTGGCTGAAATTCAGGCAAAACTGCATTTGCCCTATGAGTTACTATTTGTTTCTATAAGAATGAACAGCTTTCAAATAACATCTGAGCAATTTAATTTGAAACTTCCCCACAGCAATCACAAACCAATTCAATGCTTGTTGCAGCATTTCAAACGAGCGGAGGCAAGTAGGATACATGAAGTTGGCAGTTTTCACAAACTATATCGCCTTTTACATACAATTCATCCTTGGATAGATTCTGAGCACTCTCCAGCAACTGATGGCCTGTCCCATCCACAAATGGGCCTACAGCACAGAGCACCTGGACTCCTGCAGTGGGAGGGTCCATGGGTCCATCCCTTCTCTACAATCAGCATTGGTCAGTGTTTTAACAAGCTCCAAATACAGCTTAGTAATTCCTCATTATCATAGTTTGATTTTGAATGCCCTTCTCAGCTTGGACTTTCCCTCTGATGTCTGTCTTTGTGATCTGTTCTCTTAGCTATCTGTATCTATCTTCAGCTAGCTATATCTATCTTTATGGCTGCATGCTTTGTATAAATCCACAATAATATCCCTTTTGCTTCTTTTCATCAGCCAGTAGAATATTTTCTGGTGCTTCCAGAAGGTTTCCTCACAACCTTCATCCTTTCCTTTTTTTAGTAAAATTAAGGCTGAATTCCCTTAACCTACTGTAGTCTTCGTAAGGCAGCTTTTCCGTGCCTCCGTATTGTGTCTGGTTGGCCATCACAGCTAGTACTTCTCACAAGGTCACTGCAGGTTCAAATGATGAAGTTATGATTTGATGAGGTATTAGCTCCAGGGAAACAGTGATATTGAAACTGTTCGTCCACCATGTATTTATCAGGACAAAGCCAGTCATGTTTTTTTTTAATTGCCATTTGGTCCTTCCTGGGCTTATGCTTGAAGTTGCTCTTGGGGTTTTTTGTATGTATGTAAAAATGGAGCTACTGAATATAACCAGGGGTTTTAAACCAAAGACAAATGGAAATAAAAATTCACTGCAAAGTGGCAGCTAAGAAATTGGACAACTTCTCAATCCCTTATGACAGTAGTTTGCCTAAGAACTGAGTAAAGACCTTCAAATTTAGCACAACCTGACAGATTTGTCTAATTCCGAGCCTTTCTCCAATAACATTGTACTTCTATAAACCAGTAATTGGCCTCTGAATTACCAGAAGTAATTACCAACGACAGGCAAGCAGTGAATTAATAAGTATGTGTTGTTCAAAGCCTTATTTCTGAGCAAATATCATGCTCAAAAGCAAGGGCTGAATAGCACTGACTTGAAAAATGGCACAAAGCAGGCAGATGCTATGTGAGTTTCCCACACACATCTCTGCCAATGAGTCTCACTCCTGACCTCAGTATCCCATGGTATTCCAGTTCTGGGCATCTGTTGAGCACAGTCTGTCAACCATGCTGTGCTGACTGCTTTGCTTTTCTGATGGGAACAAATATATTCAAAATTATACTCCTTGAGATTAAACAAAAAATAGCTGTGGTTTGAGGCATTCATTCAAATTATGGATTAGCTTGCATTTTATGGGCATGTTATACCACATATAGTTAAAAGCAACTCCTAAACAAAAAGTCCTTTACAGAAAGCTATGTCTACAAAGAATATACATTTTGGGTTTATTTTGTGATATGTTGTAGGCATCTTTTAATCTTTTACAGTCATAAATTGAATCAAGAGGTTTAAACTGGACATGAGGGGAAAATTTCACCATGAGGACAAGCAGACCCTGGAACAGGTTGCCAGGGAGGCTGTGCAGTCTCCATCATTGAGGGTTTTCAAGACTGGACTGACAAACATGCTGAGCAACCTGGTCTGATTTCATAGCTGACCCTGCTTTGGGCAGAGGGTTGAACTAGAGACCTCCTGATGTCCCTTCACATCTGAATTGTCCTATGATCCTTTTGGGAGTTTGTTGATGAGAAAGAATGGTTGATGGAGATATCTGTAATACCTGGAATGGATTTGCTGGCCTATGTGCTGTTGTGATTGTTAAGAGATACCACAGTGCTCATGGGGGAACTTTAAAGGGTGTTTTATTACGACCAACCCACTCATGCCACTGGGTTTCTGCTTAGTTCTGTTTCTCATTATCAGTATAAGAAGGACTTAATGAGTCATAGACCTGACTGGGAATTTCTGATACAACTTTTTTGTAGCAAAAATACAGAAGTGTGTCACTTTGAGTTACATTTTTATTGAGCTATTATAGCACTACAATTACCTAGAGTTAGAAAATAATTTTCTCTCCTAATCATGATTTTCCCAACAAGGTCTTAGTTTCATTCTGTAGAAGTACAAAAGCAAATGAGGAATCATTTTAAATTTTAATGAAGAGAAATGCCCTTCTTCCTAAGAGTTCATCTGCTTCTATACCTGATGTCTCAGCTAAGTGGCCAGAGCTTCATCCTGTATTACACTACTCTCATCGTCAGAAGGTTCATAGGCTTCAGCTGGTCCCAGCCAGCACAGGCAGTTACACTGTAAGTTTCTTGAGGAATTTTCTGCAGTTGATCTACAAGGGTAGCTACTATTGGCTGTACTTTCTGTGGATGGCCTGTGGTTTACTACACTGACATCTTGCACTCAATGAAATTACACTGCATGCACTTTCTTGCAGATTGATAGGTATAAAACTCACACAAAGAACATCTATGACCACAGGACCTTGTACCTGATGTTATGTGGTTATGATCTTTGCCACATAACCTGTATATCTGTTCTGGAGTGCTGGTTCATCAACAGTGACTTCACAGTATAATATACTTTTTTTTGTCTAATATGTGCATTGTTCTTAGGCTGAAAATACGCAAGATACTATAGTGAATAGCATCTGAGACTAATAATGTCAATCACTCAGGAATTTTGAAGTATGTGCAGGGCATAATTAATCTTACGTTGTTCTATAGCATCTGTTTACTGTGTCACAGAAACAAGTTACTTGCTTATAATGAGCAACTCACAAGTTACTAAAATTTAGCTATGTCTCACAAGTATCCGTCCAATACCACAAAACTCAAAGACAACACTGTGCAACTGATTTGGGCACCTCTACATCTCTTCTCTTGTTATGATTTCCTGAGGGAACACTTGTGGTAAAAAGGCAACTAACATGTCAAACTAGACAGTAAATTGATTTGTTATGTCAAGCTTATTTAAACCAACCTTTCTACTACAATATTAATGTAATTTTGTGTAGTTTTTCATACCTAAATCACAATAATGCCAAATGTACAGGGATATTGGCTAGCCATGCATCAGGTTAAATACTCTTCATCAAAGCTGAAGTCCCTGTTTCAAGGAATTCAACACAAGCAGAATTCTCTGTATTCTTTGAATTTACTTTAAACCTTTTCCAGAAACTAAAAAGTTGAGAGTCTTTGGAAGGTCCAAAGAAGTTGATACTTACATGATGCAAGCTAGTATCAATTACGTTTTGTCAAGATACAGCAGATTAGTTGGTTCTGAAATCTGAGACTATCGTTTGATGAGCAAACATTAAATTTTCTGCATGTACATATTTACTCCTTCTGCCCACACACAAATCATTGGAAAAAATATATGTATTATATTTCAAAGGAAACAGTTGTATCTATTAGTGATTTTATCCATAGTTGCATCCTAATAGAAATAACTATTTTGATTTCTCACCCCCAGGCAAATGCATTTAACTGCAGTGCACTGGCTGAGAACTCTGTTACACATTCTGTACTAGGATGTAAGATTTTTAAGAATATACAAAATGTTTACTTGTGGATTCAATCATGGCAGCGTGCCTGGGAGCAGCATTGCAGCCTCTCCAGAGCAAACTTAAATGATTTTGTGTAAAATTTAGACTATAGCACAAATGAAAACTACGAGAAAAATGTCAATAAAATTGCAAGGGAGAAGTAAAGACCCTTATAGCACTTTGAAACATTAGCAATCTTATTCAGGAGAAATTGCAGTATATGCACACTTCCACAGCATGAAAGGTCATGAATCTGCCTTCCACACTCAGTTGAGCTATTACATTAAATAAGAAAATTCACCCTAGCTGCAGTCATACTTGTGTACATCCTTGTATGCTTCCCTAAGGGAATATCAGGAGAATGGAAGGCTGTAATCCATTCTCCCTCACCCATGTACCCTCGCCAATCACAATCCTTATTTGCCAAGAAAACAAACAAAGTTGTATTCTTCAGTTGTATCAGAAGTATTTTAAGAATGTCAAAAGTAATGCCAAACTGAGCTGAAGTTGCAATTACATACTCTGTTCAACCAGGATGCAGATTTATAGACACTCATACCTGGATAGGTATCCGGGCCCTAATACTCAAACTCAAGTCACGTATTAGTTCTCTGGAACACCTACACTGATGTCCATCTGCTAGAGTGGCATTGTGCCACTCGCAAGGTAATAACACAATTTGAACTGGAGATAGTTGCCAAGCACAAACGGGTTTGTAAGTTGAGCCTTCAAAAGACAGTGCTGTGAAAGATCTTTCCTTGTAAGATCCTCTTGGGAAAACACCCACAATATTATGCCTACATGCATGTATTTGAGTACTCGACGTCACATTTTTGGACATGAAATATAGGATGCACATAACGGAATGCTATTGTTATCCCAAAATATGCAACATTTGTTCTAGGCAGTTGGTGATACTGAAGAAACAAGCCATAGTATCTCAGCAGCAATTAAGATGGCAGTAATTATAATAATATAGAAATAATAATTAGCGGTAGTAACATTACAACCACTGCATTGCTAGCTGCTCTTGAATACAGAGAAAGTTACATTGCAGGTCAAGGAGTTGAAAAACCTGGATATTTGTTACATATTCTCAGCCAATCTTTTATATATTAAATTTTGAATGTAATAGTTCTTAAATGGTAATAAGGGAAAATTTGGTAATTTCTGGCCAAATTTACAGATTGGCTGAAGTTGGAAGCCACCTCTGGAGATTATCTAGTCCAAACCCTTTGCTCGAAGGACAGTTACTAAGGGCTATATCAAGCTGGGTTTTGAGTATCTCCAAGGATGGAAACTCTGCAGCTTTTCTGTACAACCTGCTTCAGTGTTTGACTACCCTAACGGTAAAAAAGTGTGGGTTTATGTTAAAATGAAATTTCCTGTATTTTTCATATTCCATATATATTTCTCACCAGGGCTGAGTAGAGGTGAAGGATCACCTGTCTCAACATGCTGGCAACAGTTTTCCTAATGACACCCGGGATGTTGCTGGTGTTCTTTGCCATGAGGGCACATTGCTGGATCATGTTCAGTTTGCTGTCCACAAGGACCCCCCAAGTCCTTTTCTGCAGAGATGCTTTCCAGCTGGTTGGCCCCTGGCATGTTCTGGTGGATGGGATGATACCTCCCCAGAAGCAGGACTTTGCATTTCCCTTTGTTGAATTTCATGGGGTTCCTGTTGGTCCATTGGTCTCAGTGGTGCCCAGCGACAGGACAAGGGGCAATGGGCACAAACTGGAACACAGGAAGTTCCACCTGAACATGAGGAGGAACTTCTTTACTGTGAGGGTGACAGAGCACTGGAACAGGCTGCCCAGAGAGGTTGTGGAGTCTCCTTCTCTGGAGATATTCAAAACCCGCCTGGATGCATTCCTGTGCAACCTGCTCTAGGCTAACCTGCTTTAGCAGGGGGGTTGGACTAGATGATCTCTAGAGGTCCCTTCCAACCCCTACCATTCTATGATTCTATGATTCTATGATTCTCCAGCCTCTTGAGGTCCCTCCGAATGGCAGCACAACCATCTGGTGTGTCAGCAATTCCTCCCAGTTTTTTTATCCTCTGCAAACTTGTTGAGGGTGCACTCTGTTCCATCATCCTAAAGTCAAGATAAACAATATGTTTTGTTCTTCCGTCATCCACTGAGATAGACATTTCATCATAGAACACTATCAAGTTTGTCAGGCATGATATCTCCTTTGCAAATACATTCTGTTTACCCTGAATCACCATCCTGTTCTTCATGTGACTGGAAATGGTTTCTGGGATTATTTGCTCCATCATTTTCCCAGGGATCGAGGTAAGGCTGACTGCCTTGTAGTTCCCCAATTCCTCCTTCTTGAAGGTATGTGACATTTGCTTTCTTCTAATCCTCAAGAACCTCCCCTGACCTGTCTATCTAAGATAATCAAGAGTGGTCTCACAATGACTTCAGCGAGCCTCTTCAGCACTTGTGGGGCATTCCATCAGGTCGTACAGACTTATATATGCCCAATTTGTTTAAATGTTCCCTAACATGAGCCGCTGCTATACAGGCTAAGTTTACATTTCTCCAGATGTTCCCACCAGTTCCCATCTTACCTGAGGGAAGCATATTTGGCTGGGTTGCATCATAGACCATCTTTCTTGGGTTGGAGCTGGCAGAGTATAGGTCAACTTACTGGAAATGTGATGGATGATGAAACAGTAAAATATTTTCACAGTCCAGAAATACTATCAAACCCAAGATTATGATAGAGACCTGACTCTCACCTCCAGTTTTAGGGTGCAGCTGTTTTCTCAGAATTTATTTTTAAATATAATCCAGCAGGTATCTTTTGAAGCATGTTGGGTTGCAGCATTCACTATTTTAGATTGCAAAAATTATTAGAAATGTTGGCAAGATTATATCATCACATATTTATAATATTATAAATATAAATGTGTCAAAAGTTATGAAAATTAACATGAGTGCCTTAGCTACTAGATAACCAGCTAGTCATCTAGCTAGCTGATTTTTAGATATAGTAACACACTTAGTCCTTCCTTGCACTTGCTTCTGTGGTTAATTGTGCCTCCTGTAAAGCTAAAGGTTACTAGTAGAAAACAGGGGGAAAAAAAGAGAAGCAGAAGCTGGATTCTCTCTAGCACTGAATGTATAATAACTGCTAAAGACAATGAGAAGTAAGGAGTTCCATATTTTTCAAGATCAAGTCCTGTCTGCCACAATCTGATCTTTCTCAATCATCGTTGTAGCTCATGGTTGTAATATTCTTTTATCCTATATAAACTTCAGACTTTCAAAACAAATCTAGTGAGGCACAGGAGGGTGTGATGAAATGAGCTATGCTATTCATAAAAATATGAGTTGAGCGAGTGAACATTTTTGTTTAGTCATTTGGGATCTATCACAGTGGTTTCAAGTTTGTAAATGTTACCCTATCAAGTCTTCTCCAAAGCTAGTTTTTGCAAGCTGATACAGGACTATAACATCTCCATTTTACTTAATTTATGTGAAAATTAAAGACAAATGTGTATTTAAACGTTGGTAGCCATGGAACATGAAAGGGTGTTATAAGTTTGTACTAGCATATGCATCTCCTTCACTAAAATTCAAGTCACAGACCATTTAGTAACACTGCATCCTTGACTTTTTTCTTCATAAAGACATTTCATGTTTTGAGAGAAGACACAGGATATGCATATCTTCCTCGCATAACCTTTAATGAGTTTTTTAACCAGCAGGGTTCTTGAAGATACTGGCAAGCAAAAGCAGAATTCAAGACTTTTCTACAGTTTTGGTCAGGAAGGCATTGTTGTTTGTTCATGGCTCTGTCACAGAAAAAATGGAAAAGAACCCCACATATTTTAAGGCAAAAAAAGAATCTGAGAAGGAGGAAAGAGTTACAGTGGCCTGAAGTAAAGGCTGAGCAGGACCTGGGAGCAGGAGCCATTCATCATATGCAATAACTGATTCTCCAGACCTGGAGAAGGCAAGACCTATTCATTCTTTATGGCGAACTGGACATAGACTTTTTTTCAAATAAGATTTACAGAAAAATAAAAATTTGTTTCTGTATGTAAAATTTAATGAAATTCTAAGATTTTCTTACATATTAAATTTATTTAAATGAAGGAGAGAAGATGAATTTGAAGTAAATGATACACAAAGGATGGGTTTTGTCCAACTTCTTGGATCTGTTGACCTGGTCTAACCCAGATGATCTCGCACATTCCTTTGCCTAGCTTGGGTAAAAAGGTACTATTTATATTCTGTAACATATCTAGAACGAAAATTAGAAAGACGACTGTGAAGAATTCTGGTTCATTCAAACTACCATGTCAAATCATTAAACAGTGGCTAGTTTGGCAAGCATCCAAAACAAGGAATTCTGCAAAGTTCTTACTAGTACTTAAAATGGAAGAAAGGCATTAACAGAGAGAGGGAATTAGTCTGGGATAAAAGGAATAGGAGGGGGAATGATGGAAAGGTTAAAAGAAAGGGAAAAATGTGATGGAAAATTATTTTGTTTAAAAGCTGGCATTTGGTATTTTCAAAGGGCAAAACGTATTTTTTTGTTTTATGACAAATGAATGTAAAAATGTGCATGCCTTATGGCCTAGAGGACAAAACAGTAGGATCAATGTTCTTTTTGTACTCCATGAAGCTTGAGATTAAAGTCCCCACTGATAAACTGAACATTCTTTAAAAGTGACCAGAAGCAAACAGTGTCTGTTTGCTGCGACTTTATTAGAAAGATACCACTGAGAATAGCTAAGAATACTATTTGATCTTAAACAGGTTGACCAAATTATTGCAGTTGGCTCCAGTACATGAGATGCTTTCTGCAAATTATTGTTTCTGGTTACAAACCTTTATAATATCTCAGAATGAATTATGTATGTATTTCATGTTTTCTTTTCTTTTATCAGCCTTGATGTTCTCATTTCAAGTTTCACCCTAGCCTCCTAATAATGCAATATTGAGGCCATTCAGACACTAATTATGCCTCCATGGCTTTCTTGAAATGACTAAATCAGCATCAGTTCTATAATTATCATTAGCAAGTTTGTATCCGTGCCTCACATCACATGAAAAGCACAACTTTAAATGATTTATGAATATATGCATCTATAACATCGAATGTGCACTTTCTAATAGTGTACGTAGAAGAGGCGTAGAAACACTTTAGACATATGCACACCTATATATATGTTCTCATCTTATCTTCACTGAACTCTGCTGTGTATCTTACACAAATAGCCTGATTGTATAAAAGCCAATACAACAGTTTTCTTAATAGAGAGATGTATGTATGAGATACCCTCAAAATGTGTATATTTAAGCATCCTGACCATTTAAATAGTAAAATTGTAAGTAAGTGTTCATCAAGACTAGCTTTCAGACTTGATGATTTCCTAATTTTCTTTATGTTTATATAAAAGCCTAGCAAGAATGACTGACAGGACAGAAAGAAATACACAAATGCAATTCCTCTATATTTTCATTGTTTCTCCCTTTGAATTATTGATGCAGCCAGTAGTCATTTGTCAAGAAAACAAATCAAGATACATATACTATAGTGTTGCATTTCTGTACGTTTGTAAACTGTTTGCTCTGCATAATGCTTATATTTCAAGCAAAAGCAAATAAAATGAGAATAATATAAAATAAATGATTTTCCTAATTTTTTAATAACAAAGACATGAAGAATAATGAATGTTCAACATAAAAATAGTACGGAAAGAGAGCTTGTAGACATCTTTGAGTCAATTATACACTACAGAATCATCTGCGCACTTGGGAGCTGAGAAACATAAGTAGACATATGCAACACAGCATCTTGTGAGGTGGTACAGTACCTCACAGCCCTGTTTGGTCCTCCGTTAACAACCAATCTCTGAATTTCTCTCCTCCTTCCTCTCCTCCCTCCCAATACAGGTTCTTTGTTTTGTATGAAAAGTTGTGCTGATCACTGGTATTTTATGACCTACATTATTACCCTCTAGGTAGCAGAATGATAGTGCCAAACTAATTATTGCATTGTCTAATTTTAAATCCAGGTCTAGCGAGATTAACAACTTGCACATTAATTCTGATCATCAACAGTGCACCTAACATAATGCAGTTTTAAATGAAAGAAGCCTGCTCTGAAAACTTTTATATACTTTCGTCTGGATCATCAGCTAATGTAAATTACTACAGCTCCATTGATTTCAGTGGAATTATGCCAGTCTTCCCAACTGGATGATTTGGCCTTTTTTTCATAAAGGAAATGTTTCTGGTTTGAGCCATGTGAATGTCAGAGGGGAAAGCACTGATTTCACTTATAAATGTAAGATCTCATCTGTGTAAGCCCAGAACACGTCTGTTAAACTCAATGGATTGATTCCAGATTTTCATCCCTGTAAATTGAATCAGAATTGGCTTGGAATGCACTTTTGGTTCCTTGACAACCCCCTCCCCCAACATAAACGCTCTCAGTATAGAGAAGGATTTTTCACTTCTTCCTAATTAAAATAATAATACTAAAAAGATACAGAGAAAGAAAGACATTCACAGTAATGTAAAGTGTGAAAACTGCTTTGTAGATAGGTAGAAAACCAGACTTGGCAGTGTGTCCTTATTTGCTGTTTCACCCTGCTAATTTTTGTGAAGAAACTTTTATGTTGGAAAAACATAGAAGTTCCCTATATCTGAATACCGTCAACAGTCAGGCAAATTTAGATCTAAAATGTAGCTTCTGATTCTAAAAAAATATTAATTTCCTATTATTGAAGAGAGAAATGGGTCCTGAAGAAGTGCTGAACCGTGTCCATTTAGCCAGAAAATTAAATAACAAAGTATATAGCACAGCGGGTATAAAGTTTCATTTTAGACTGAAAAGATGTGACTGAATTGAAAAGATTCATAGACTATTTTTCTCTCCTTTCAGTTGCATGGAAAGAAGAAACATCGTCAACTATCCCCCTCCCCGCCTCTTTGGCATAATAACTGGCAGAAAACATTTAATATGAATATTTAATTCAGAGTATTAGATCCCCAGAATCTCGATCCTAGATACCCAAGGTTGTGGTACTAACGGCATCCTCTGCATGGCTGCCGAAGGGCGATGTTGAGCCTCCTGATAATATTGTATGGTACTTTGACTCATGTTTAATTCTGATTAAGTTGTGCAGTTGTATCAATTTAAGGTCAAGGTCTTGAATAAATTCTTTTGTGAGAACTATTAGCAGGTCCTTTAAAATTAAAAAGACCCATGTGTCTAATGGTCTTATGAGAACAGAATTACAAACGATGATCTTTAAAATAAATTGTAATTTTATGGATACTTATTAAGAGAATTTATTGTATTCGAAATTTGCTATACCGTAAGTACTGCTGCCAGTTTAGTGACTTGTAGCAGAAGAAAAGGATGCAGCAGCTACTTGTTACCATATTTTTGTCCTTGCCTTTGGTACTGTTGATTTGAAGTGGGGAGAAGGTTTCCACAGTATATTTAAAGTTTAAGATCTCTTACTGTGCAAGTAAGGATGACCTGCAAGTTGTCATGCTCTGGCCCTGATCCAGCAAAGCACTTAAGTGTGTGCTTAACTTTGAGCATTCAAGTTTCATTCGCTGTAATGTGATTACTCATGTGCACATAATTACGCACATACTTAAGTACCTTGTTGATTGCAGACAGTGCTGTGCATTTAGCAAATTTGAGCTTTCTAAGGAAGTTAGAAGAAGAAAGTACAAGTTAGCAAGGTTTCTTTATTACATTACGGGCAGTGGGGAAGGATGCTGTCATTAATAGTACCAAACCCAGCTGTATTCCCTTACTTTATTAACAACTTTGTCTCCTAAGTGAGACAATACATTTCTTGCAATGGAAGAATGTCACATGTAGAACAGTTGTGTTGCTTAAAGTATCTGAATAGAGATGTTCGAAGTATGAACAGGTTGGTTTTTTCTTCCTCAAAAATGTAAAGTGTACTTGTCTGGTATGTTGGTGCTTCTGCATGTTGGAAAGGTATTTTATTTTGGATATTTGATTAAGGCTCATAAACATAACATTCCTAAAGAAGAATCCCTAGCAAGTATAGTTAAAAATGTTTAACTTGTTTGAAAAGCGTTAGAGAGGACTGCACAGATAGTTTGAAAATGTTGTTTCATGACTTAAATACACCCACATCAACACTAAAGACAATGTTTAAATCAGTAAGAGTCATAAATGTTGCCTTAATTTTACTATAAAAGGGATTTTATTCTGTGAAAATCAATAACATGGTGTGGGAGTGTTACTTAGAGCAAGATATTTGTCTAAGAGTAAAAGAACTTTTGCTCATCAGAAGAGAAAAAGCAGGTAAAAGTCTGCTCCTAAAGCAGCAGCAAATAAAGCCCTGTGAGCATTTTATCAGACATGCAGATCCTGTAGCATGCAATCTATCAGGTAAACTTTTTTCTGTGCATATGTGTCATTTTGAGCCATTCCAGTGTTCTGCTAAATGCTTTTCTTTCCTTTGATTCCAAATTAAATTCCATTCATTTGTAGGGTAAATGAGACATTTTATAACGTGCATTTGGACATGAGACACAAAATGTTTCTTAGAAGAGCATATAAAGTGCTTGGGAAAAAATTGCAATTTTGTAAGCATACTATTGTTTAATTTTCACCATTCCACTCTCCCTCTGAAATGAAGTGATTTTTCTTTCTAAGCACTGACTAAATTAAGTCATTAAGTATTAAGCATTAAGTAAAATACATTTTGTTATTGGTAATCATTAATTGTAGGGTCTTACAGTGGGATACTTAGAGTCAAGATTTCATTGTAAGAACCTTTTTCCAGTTGCTTGTAACTTTGTCAAACATAAACCACTGGGCAGCAATTTTCATGCCAAATACCTGCCTTGGGCTATTTTTTCAAAACTTTCAGCAAATATGGTCAGCTGTTTCTCAGAATGCACTGAGGGAAAATCTGTTTTGTTCATGCTAAGAAATTTTTGAAATATTTTGTTGACTACTTGCGTGTAGTGGGACTCGGAGCTTGGGAAGGGATATTCTTCTTTCACCAGCCCATGAAGGTCTTCCTCAGTCTGGAGAAATCTGATCCTCTGTAAAATTGTTTGCATATTTCATCTACCAGCTTCTTCAAAGATTCTGTCTGCAGTGGATGTATTCTTCCCTGCGGCTTACAGATCTGAGCGGAACTTGCTCTCAGATTTCTCTTTTCAGTTGCCAGTGGTGCTAAATACAAAGAGAATAGAGGTGTCTATCAGATGTTCTCAGCCTTCTTCCTGCAAATCCGGACAACATGGAATAAGAAGCAACTTGACTGGAATGCAGAAAAGGGAGATCATCAAGGAAGGGGGATAAAAAACCAAAGAAAAATGCATTTGGGCATAGGAAAATGGCACAAGTCAAAGGTCATAAAATACAACGATGGTTTAGGACAAGGACTTATGAGTGAGACTGGTACGAGGTAGAGGAGTGACGGGAAGGATTGCGGTTGAGGAATCAGGGAGGCAATGAGAAAGATGCTGGCACCAAGGCAAAGATAGTACTTGTAAGGGAAAAAAGAAGTTAGAGACAGGGAAAAGCAAAGTAATATGTTTGTAACTGTCATTCTTGTGCCTTGGTATTCCATTGTCACTGTCAAATGTCTCTGAATTCTACTGGCCTCATGTGGGCCTCTCATCTTCCTTTAATTCAGATGAGGAGAGGCTATTTTGAATGAGGAGAACAAGTTATTAACGTATTTGTTAAGGCAAATGACAGGGATTAGTGTGGTCCTTACCCAGTTAATGAACAACACAGTGAAAAATAAAAGAAGAACAAAAACCCTAAAATCATTCAACTCCTTTCTACAGTTCCCCGAGAGGGACTTTCTGTATTAAGGTTTGCTTTTAAAAAAAATGGAGAAATTGTATTAAAAATGCATTTGCTACCAAAGTAAAAATATTAAGCACTCAAAATTCAAGAAATGCCAGAAGGCATAGGTCTTGTCAGATATTTATGTGACAAACATCTATAAATTGTTCTGTTATACAGGGCAGTTGCTAAATGAATATTTTTGTTGGATATTGTGAACAATTTCTCCTCTAGGACTAAAATGGAAGCAACTTCAGGGACCAATAGTTTTGTGATGCCAAAAGCATCAAACATTCAGCAAGGTTGTAGAGAATGACCAATAAAGGGTTTGGCTAGAAATTTCTCTGAAATCAAGGCAACCCAGTCCCCTTTCCACGGAAGTGGAGAGGAGAAAACAAGAGAACAAAAATACTGGAAATGCTATCTCTTCAAAACCCCAGAATCTAACCCAAAGAGGTTACAAGTTGTGTAAGTTACTAGTTTTTACATCAGCACAGCAAAGATGCAAAAATGCCTCTATGGACAGATGTACTCTACATAAAGTTTTTCTTTTTGACACAGTCAGGAATTACATTAAATATGGCCTATGGTCAAGTGATGTTTTGTGATCTTAGGTACTGCCCAGTACCTAAACCAGCATGCTGTGTGCTAAAGCAGTCCAGGAAGACGTTATGTGTTCCTGACTTAGTCACTGACCTAGGGCTTGGACGTGTTTGAAGCTTCAGTCAAACTGTGCAGAAGAGCGGTACAGCTAGAAGGCAGGATTTCATTCCTTGCAATCTCCTGGGAAGAACCTGGAGGCAACATGTAACGTTAATATTTGGAATGCATTCCCCCTCTGGGTTTGACCACTGTCCCATTGTTTGCTACGGGGCTTATTTAGGACATTAATTCAACTAAATGTTAGTGGCCTGTATGAACAAAAGAGACAGTTGCTTCTGATCTATATTTATCAATACTTTGAGGCCCACACAGTCTCATTGCCTCTTGGAGTCTCAGCTCCAGCAAGCTGAGGCAGCCATTGCCCTCAGGCTGACACAAGAAGAGGTGGTCCTAAAAGGCAGTAAGTGAACCCTTAGCCAAAGAGACTGAGTGCTCTAGTCAGAGAGAGGATACAGCATTTCCCACCTGATGGGGGAGACCTGTGAAGGTCTGTCCTGCCACACACCTTCTGGAAATGTCCCAGCATATGGGATCTGGAGCAACCTCAGCTGTTCAGTGGGGATTCAGGTGATGGAAATGTCTGATTTGAGTTGCCTGAGCAAGTAAACAGGTTGTGCTCCTAACAGTGGAAGAAAATAGTCTATGTACTCACCAATGACCTCAACTCCAGGAAAGAATGCTTGAAGGCTGTTTATTGCAACACATCCTGGTAGGCAATTATAGCTGTGGTTGCCTCATGTGAGGTCTGGGACTGGGGGACTGAAGGGGTTCCCCAGCACAGAGGGAGGAAGGCAGGCAGGAGGCCCTGCCCTGGAGGTCTGCACTGCCAGCAAATGAGGGGAGCACAGATGCTGCCAAACTGTCAGCATTAAAAGAACTCTGGCTTTGTCTGCCACTTTGAAAACTTGCTCTCATTTACAAACTAAATCCATGTAATTAATGTAAAGCCATTACAGACTATTTCACAGAAGACTATTGGTTTTATTGTAGCTCTTAAAAACCTTCAGTAGATACACTAAGTAGTAACTACAAAGTCCACACGCATCACATCACCATCCCTGGGAGAACTGATGCAGTAGCACAGTTAGATGTTCTTGTTCTTCTGATATTTCTCTTCCTTTTTTTTTTGTTTTCACAATTCAAATGGTTTAAATGTTATTAATCTAGATTTGCTGAAAAGGTCTGTGAACCTTTCAAGGAGCCTGGTTTGAGTTTGGAGTTTGTAACAAAACCCGAAACCAGGCAAGTTTCAAGTGGTTTTGAATTTCATTGTGAACATTTCACCTAGATGTAGAAATAGGCTCAAAGTAACGTTCCCAGTTTGAAAGTCAGAGAATTTCCCATTCAAAAGGATCAGGACTGCCTGGTGGTATTTTAAACAAAGAGTGGAATTCATCCACGTACAGATGAGCTGAACAAGGCCTTAACTTCAGCCTAATTCAAACCTCAAAACAAGGCTTTAATATGGTATGTAAGCCGTATGCTGACTTTCTGCACAGAGATGAATGTCAACCCATACAAACATGTACTGCATGTCTACTGTTTCAACTCAGGCTATTTTAATGTGGCATCAGAAGCCTGAAGGGAAGAGAAATATAGGTATATAAATTGAAAATCGTGAGGTTAATGCAATACTAAGATTTATAAATATGTTTGTCACCGGTCAGAAAATTCCAAAAGTGCTGGTTTTCATCTAATAACGTCTTATGATAGTTGCTGTTGCTTTCCTACAGCTACGAGTCATGGAGCTCTGTAATTGTGCAAGAAACTCATCTTTTGTCTGAGAGAAATAGTGCGTAGTGCCATGGTTTTGGATAAAAAAGTAGGAAAGGGAATGTAGATGTATGAAATAGCAAAGACAAAAAGAATTATTTTTATGTTTAACAATACGATTTTTAGACCAACTTCATGACCTTGGGACCATGACTTCTTATTTTCAGTGCACGGTGCTGGCAATACTGGCAGAGGCAATATACTGTGTTGCAGATTTCAGCATCAGAGACTACTAAATCTAATACGTATAGTTTGGTCAAATTAGTGCACACCAGAGGCTACTCATGCATTACATGCATTTGGAACAGTTGTCTGCTTGTGTTAATGCCAGAGCTGCTGCTTCATATCCACGAGCTCTTGTAGAAGGGATGAGGGGTGGCTATCTGCACAGGTAATGGGCTGATCCAGGCTACGGGCCCACTGCTCATAGCCACTCCACGCTGAGCGCTGGGAAAAGGCATCAGAAGAGCACACTGCAGACTGGGCCATAGCAGATGTGGTAGAGTTTCTCGTCTACTGGCTGCTCTGGGAAGCTGTCTGAAAGTGATTTCTGTAGGCTTCTGTTGCTATAGCTGTGTTGCAAGTTCTGAAAATAGCTATCTATATCCCAATATTCAGTTAAACCATGGTTTTGTGTGTGTTTTGTTTTAGTTGGAACGTAATGGGAAGCAAAAGCAGTTTTGCTACTGTAAGCTGCATCTACTCTAGTACCAGCTCTTTGCTTCGGGACACCTTGTTATTTCAGTAGCAGTGCTCTCCTCATGCAACAGTGCTAGCATTATCCATAGCTGTCCAAGCGAGCAATGAACACCTTCAATATCCTTAATAAGCAGGAGTTTGCCTAGCTGTTTTGCTCTGTCCTTTTATTTCCACTCTCTAGGTGCAGCTTTGTCACCTGGGGCCTCAGGCCTCCCAAAAGAGTCTCGAGCCGGTGAAAATCATTTTGGTTGACTGAACCACTTCGTGGACCACATCAATCAGACAGGTCTTCCGGTCCGTTCTGTTCCTTCTTCCATTTCCCAGTAGGACAGGGACTGGCTGACAGTTCACAGCAGCTTCTGCTGGCAACTACTTCTGAGTTTTATTTAGGCCTACTATATTACTGAAAAGGAAAACAGCCAGGAAACCAGCCCATTCCCACTCCTTCAGCTGCTAATCCCCCGGGACCGGTTCCTCTGCCTCCTCCAGAGCCCATACTCCCACTGCATCTTCCTTTCTTACCAAGAAAATCTAATCCGTCTCTTCCACATCCAGGACGGACAAACAACCCTCCCAAACCATCCTTAACTCCTCAGCCGGACCAGGAAGAGAAGTGAAACCACTCCAGGAGGACCTGAAGCCAGAGCCCGGGAACAATATCCGGACAGCGTGGCTTCTTCCCTGTGAGAAGAGAAGGTAAAAACGCCCTGATACTGCCGTCGGGTGTAAACCCAGGAATGCAGATGTGTCTTGCGGGAAGCCCCCAGCCCCCTTTCCACAGCCGCGGCAACAGGGAGGTGGGCGCGCAGACGTGCGCGGGGACGGTGCGGAGGGAGCCGGGTGCCCACGAGCACCGGGCACGGCAAGTCGGCCACGCCGGGGAGAGACTCGTTTGCGAGAGACAGCTTAACGGGTGTACGAGAGGGAGGGCCCAATTTGTGCCGTGCGGCCACTTCACGCCTTCCCTGCCAGCATAAGGAGGCTGTAAAGCCCGTCTAACAGCCCCCCGGGGAATCCCCGTTATGCAAGGGGAGTCCCCGGCAGCTGTGGGCCGGGGTAGCTGGCTCCTTGCCATCCCCCGCCGAGCCGGGGCTGGGGAAGTGCGGGCAGAGGGAGGTGTGGCTGCCGGGGCCCCTCAGCCATTGCCGGCTACCGGGAGTGCCTCGCTGCGGCTGCTAGCAGCCGGGCGCCGGCGGGCAGCTGCTGGGGCTCCCCGGGAGCAGCGCGGGGACGGGGCACGTCTGCGCAGCGCTGGCCGCCGCCTGCGCCGGGACCAGCCC
>VZSC01012622.1:0-33897 GCA_013398225.1 Steatornis caripensis | reverse complement strand
CCTGCGCCGGGACCAGCCCGCCGGCGCGCGGGGCACTTCCAGCCCCGGCCATTTTCCTGAGGCAGGAGGCGGTGGCGGCCAGTGNGGTGTTTGTTTGTTGTTGGGTTTTTCTTTCCTTTTCTTTTCTTTTTGACTAAGGTATGAGTGAAATCTTCCTTAAATCAGGATGCTTTGACTTCTTTTCTTCAGTGTCATAAATGAGACTAACACTGCTTGTGGATACTTGATAGAGACCCATTTTCAAATAGGCAGCAAACAGCAGCGTGGTGGGAGTTTTGGTGAGTGTTATACTTGCTAATTAATCATGTTTGAAATGAAGGAATCATAGCATGGTAATAAAGGCTCATTGTTGTTTGATGTTTGTAACAGGATGTGACTCCTACATGAATCTGGTGGGTTTGGGGTTTTTGTTGTAATTTGCCCCCCTTCCTAATAAGATACTTTCAGAACTCCATCAAATTATTTTTATTTGTTGCAACATCTGTGAAAGCACAGGGATGTTTGGTTCTCTTATTCTAGCCATATTTTAGAAATATGAAGATTGTTTTGTTGTTGATGTATTCGTCGTACAGTTCATGGGAATAAAAATGACCGTCTAATGTCATTAGCTGTTCTTTAAGACTTTTTTTGTTTAATCAGAGCCAAAAATTCTTCTGCTTGAAAGTGATTTGAATTTGGCTCGGCGGCGCTCTGCGCAGGCGTCCAGCTGCTGGCATGCTGGCTCCTTGCAAAGCAGCTGTTTTGGGTTTGAAATTCCAACATGGCAGAGGCTGCAGTCAGTCTTCCCTTCAAAAACTTGGAATGATTTCAAATCATAGGCACCTTCACTTAACCCGAGCCCCCATTCATCAGCAAACACATCGGATCGATGCTACTCTAACCTATCGGGTTCTCGTACCAAATCTCCAGGTAAGAGGATTTTTTTTTCTCTTAGTCTTCCTACCATCGTTTTAAATTTTATTTAATCTTAAAGCTCTCCGAGACAGCCGCGTATTTTTTTTTAATCGCCCGCTCGTGCCCTAAATATTTTGCCTAATTCGCAGTTGTTTTCTGATACTGAACACTCCGGTCTGCTTTCCTGATCGTAGTCTGGGAAGTACAGATATACAATCACAGTGCATGGTTTTTCCTCCTTGATCATTGCCAACAATAGTAGGCAGATTAAGAGTTCGCGATTGCAAGCTCCCTCCCCACCTCCGCCTCCTCCTCCTAATTGGATTTATTTTTAAGTTGCATTGAAAATAATAAACTGCAGGTAACGCGGGGCTGGACTTTGAGGCAACTAACTTCTGAGCAAATAAGTGCAAATAAGAATCTCGCAAAACAAAAGTTAGGTTTAAATTGCCGTGTCTTGGCTGGGGGGGCACGAATATGTCAGAGGAGCTGTTGCAGTAAAATGTAAGCACACCGTCTTGGAGGGGGTACAGCGTGGTGGGCGTATTGTTGGCTCAGAAGGGAGAGAAAGATGTATAATTTAATGGTATATACAATCCACTGATCCTATTACTATCCTCCCTGGAGCTCTTGTTAGTTTCAATGGGAGTGAGTGAAATTGACATGGACTTGCATTCCTGGTCATGTGCTTTTTTTTCCCCTTTCTTTCTTCTCTTGTGATCTGAGATCCCCTTTTTGTTGATGTTGCTTTCCCACTTAATTATATGCATGTAGGTTAAATGAATACCTGACGAAAGGGCCCACGTTTCAAGGCAGTGACATTTGATAGCTGAGAGGAAAAGTGGCTTTAATGAAAAGCAACCTTTGGAATTCCTGCTTGTGAAAAATCCAATTCAGCTTTTTGTGCTGCCAGCAAGAAATGATCAGTAGCACCAGTGTTTATGGTATGTCCGTTTTGGGATCTACTTCCTTTGCATCTAAATAGCAAAGACAAATTTAAATAGCATGATAATGCACCGAGGGCTCTGCATGCAAATATTTTGTAATAAATACCTGATGTTTAATAGAGTATTTTCACCTATGTATATATAAGCATTTTTTTCTCTTGCTATCGTTTGTTTATCATTTCTGCTTCGATTACAGCATTAGTTTTGTCCATTGTGTTGATCTCAGTTGTAAAACCTAAAGTTGCATGTTACTAGCAGCGCGCTATATACACCACTGAACTCCAATGGTATGTAAATGAGTAAAACTCAGTGACTGAACAAGGGGAAAATGCGTAGCAATGAATGTATACACCTATATATGTCTACGTAGTCATACATACATGCCTGAAATGCACCTTTTCCTTTTGCAAACTAATAATTTTTGAGCATTTATTTGAACTCCAGCTGCTTTTCCCTCTCTTACTTTCAGCGTAATCATCTGCTAGAGGCTTTAACTGATGTGGGGTGGGGGATGTTTTGCATGTAAACAAACAAAATACTGTTGTGGCCGAATAATACTATTTAATAAGTATTATTTTATGCTCAGTTTACAAGTGTCTGGTTCCCACTGCTCTGTTCTAATGCGTAAGATGAATGAAATAATCAGGTGCTGAAACTGGCTTCATTTTAACAGTCACTCTCCAGCCCCCCACACCACCCCCTCTTCCAAAAAAGTCAGATAAAATGGAGCATGGGAAATTTCAACAGATCTTCCTTGTGGTGCAGTAGATGCACCTCTAGGTATGCAATTAAGGCTAAGGAACTAACAACAGAAGCGACTATTAGTCTGTTCTGTGCAACCAAAAAGGGGGTACGTTCACTTTTAATCGCGTGTGGTAGCAACAAATAAGGATGGAGAGAGACCCTAGGAGAGAGAGTGAGCGCGCGCGTGTGTGTATGCATGTGTGTGTGTGTTTGGGATAAGGGGCAGGTCTGGCGTGTGTGGCTGATGATCTCTCGTAATAACATATCTGAATGCAAGGAAGAAATTGAGAGAGCAGTTGCACAATGTACACTCCTATTTTGGTGCTGTAGGTGACTGTATTGCTAAACATATCCCGGGTGCTATATGATGGGAACGATCTGATTGCATTTTGCATTTAGAACTTGTTGACTTTGAAGCAATCAATAAGGCGACTGTTTATTTTAGATGCACATAATTTGCCCTGAGAAATGTTTTAAGGAGGGGAGCGAGCGAGAGCAGAACATTTTTTTTTTTTTTTTTTCTCCTAGAGCTGTTGGAGCGAATGTGATTGCCAGATGGGAGATTTCCCTCTGTGATGTTAAAGCTGTAATATATATTCAGAGCAGATTGGACTGCTGCTTGTGATGAGGAGGATATTACATTTATAAATTTTAAATCGGGAATCGGACAGTATGCTGAGAGCTGAAATTGGATGGTGTGGACGGTTTGGACTGTTAAATGCAATTCCGAGATAATAATAATAATTATAGTAGCAGTGATATATATATATCTATATGTGTGTAATAAACATGATACTGTTAGGCAGCTATATATATTCTATGGCACTTAAGTATATGTTTCCAAATATGATTTCTCCTCTCTCCCTCCCCCCACTGCCCCGCAAAATGTTAAGGATTTGAGGTGGTTGGGGAAGGGGGGTTTAAAAGCCCACTCTCAAGAGAAATCAAATGTAATCAGGTTCCTGTTTCAGGAAAAGTTTTGCTACAATTCTTGTTGCGGATGCGCCTCTTTCTTGAGTTTTTGTTTTGCCCACGTATGTGGCCTGACAGTGCCACAATCCTGAAAGGCTGGAAAGTGGAAACTAGTCACACTCGAGCAGCTCTGCTGTTGCAAATTAAAAGTGTGTTGTGGTCAGGAAATGAAAGCTACAATGTCTCTTTTGAACAAGTCGTTTATCAAGAGAAACATCTATCAAGCAGTGACTTGTCACATTGATCCTCTAAAAGTTAGGTCCGAAGTGGAAGCTGCTTTGATGTTTTCGATGCCAAATTTATAAAATTGAAAAAGCTGGAGAGAATAGGACCAATGTGCACTTAAAAATGACTCTGCTCTGGGCGTGACAAAATCGTCAAGTATCTGTGATACAGAGCTGGTAAACCAAGGAGGTATTGGATCTTCTGCCTAATTTTTATTTTCACGTTGAAACTTCAGCTTTTTTACACAGGCATCTCTTTTCGTACTTTTAAAGATCCTCTCTGTATACCCCTGTGTTATTTCATTAGGGATATTTTCTTGCTTAGGAATACATCTGTTGCTTCCAAATTAAACCTTTTCCCATTGTTTTTGTGGTGGCATTTATAGTGTTCAGCTTCAGAAGGCAATTTCAGTGGTTCTTTTTTTTCTCTCATCTCAGTCTTGTTTCTTCTTCTGTATTTGTAATCTCAGTTTCCACCTCTCCTCCCTATGAAGCCAAAGTTTCTTTTACTACCAAAGTAATGTTTATTGCAAGTAAGGTATATTTGGAGCTGTCTGTTTGCACAGCTTTAAACATGTTAAGAGTCCTGTTAAGTGTGTCTTCCCCTTCTCATCCTCTTTTTGTTTCCATTTTTGACATATGAACCACACTTTCATTCTCAACAGCAGCAGTATATTTCTAATTGAATATAAAGTTGAGGTTTCGAGTAAAAAGAAAAAAAAAAGACCAAAACAATGTCTAAACCGATCTTTTATCTCTACTTATTTTCAACCATTTGAATTGTTTAGCAACTTTTCTAAAAACTTTTCCATTTTGCATGAAGTTTGTGTTTGGATTATCAACGAATCTCTTTGATGAAAGAAGGTTTTGGTGTTTGTTTGTTGTTGGGTTTTTCTTTCCTTTTCTTTTCTTTTTGACTAAGGTATGAGTGAAATCTTCCTTAAATCAGGATGCTTTGACTTCTTTTCTTCAGTGTCATAAATGAGACTAACACTGCTTGTGGATACTTGATAGAGACCCATTTTCAAATAGGCAGCAAACAGCAGCGTGGTGGGAGTTTTGGTGAGTGTTATACTTGCTAATTAATCATGTTTGAAATGAAGGAATCATAGCATGGTAATAAAGGCTCATTGTTGTTTGATGTTTGTAACAGGATGTGACTCCTACATGAATCTGGTGGGTTTGGGGTTTTTGTTGTAATTTGCCCCCCTTCCTAATAAGATACTTTCAGAACTCCATCAAATTATTTTTATTTGTTGCAACATCTGTGAAAGCACAGGGATGTTTGGTTCTCTTATTCTAGCCATATTTTAGAAATATGAAGATTGTTTTGTTGTTGATGTATTCGTCGTACAGTTCATGGGAATAAAAATGACCGTCTAATGTCATTAGCTGTTCTTTAAGACTTTTTTTGTTTAATCAGAGCCAAAAATTCTTCTGCTTTTTTTTCTTCATATAAAAAGCCTACTACTGTTTTTCTTATAATTGATAAAATGACACTTCTTGAACTTTTGTGCCCTGCTTGCTTACGCATATGTAGTAATACGTAGCAACTAAAAATATATTTCAGAATAATTTGTGTACTATCCCTTTAAAAAATAAACTGTAAAACACTCGGATGGTGTTTTTGTTTTCAATATGGCTCTTATCAAATGTGTCATCTTTAGGCTTTATTGTTCACCTTTCAATTAATAACTACTATATACAATGGAGAGAGATGTGATAAGCTCTTTCAGACTGCAAAGCTTTAGCTTCAAAATTTAATTAATTAATTGAGGCTATTTTATGCTGCATGAACAAGGTTTGGAATTACTTTTATTTAGATAGTCTCCTCCTTTTTAAAAATATAATTCCTAGAGGAAAATGATTCGGTATGGATCCTGTCAATACATTTTTTCAATGAATGCATACAAGAAGCATTGAACATAATGACTGATCTTCCTGTAGTCTTAATCATCAATTAATAGGCTGATCTGCCTGTTAGGAGTGGGTTTAATGGTACAGAATGAGCATGACATCTGTGTATATGAAACATTTTTGTGTTGTTTATAACAGACTGAGTTTTGATCTAGCATTTCCAGATCTAATAATAGAAATATTTGGCTCTTTGCCCTCAATCAATATATCCCCTAAGAGAACAAACTTCACATAATACTTTCATAAAGTGTCAGATGTATTGATATCGAGTTGATAAATTTAATTACTGGGGTTTTTCATTGATTCATTGATCTTATGATTGGAGAAAATTGTTCTGCAGACATTTCTGAAGTATTGAGGAATATTGTGTGTCAATAGACCTTGATTAATTGATCAGTCAGCACTTTTTTTCTCCTCTTGAACCATTGATAAGAAGAGGTATAAAAATAACTATAAAAAGAATTCAGGGAAAATAAATTAGAAATTTTTATGTGTTATTAACAGAGCAGGTGAGAAGCAAAGCACTATGCTCGTGGAAAAAAAAAAGAACTTTGAAGCAGAATTGTGCATATTGGGCCCAATCCTTAGCTAGTGTAAAACAGTTTAGCTTTAAAGAGCTACAGTAATTTACAGCTGCCAGAATCTGGCCCACTGGGACTTCTTTTTTTTTGTGTGGCTTTTTTTTTTTTAATAGTACCATTCTTTGACTTATTGGAAGCTGTTTTGAATCAGATATTATGGCTACCAAAATATATGGAATTTTAGATAAGCATCTGATCCAAAATGAACAGTATAGCTATAAAAGTAATTTGAAGAGCTGTAAATTCAGGATTGCATATCCCTGATATTGTTGCCGAGTATTAAACTCTTGCTGCTAGAGATGCTATCCTCTAAGTGAAAACTTATCTTCCTTATGGGAAAGATCACTTCAGGGAACTCTAGGCTGGGAAAAGGCTTCGAGGTTTTTTTTTGTTGCTAAAATAACAATAAAAAAATTCCAATACACAGAATTAGTTATAGGGATATTTTCCAGGTGAAAAACCTTACTGGAGTAGTCGGCTTCATTTCTGCGAGGCATGCGACCTTTTCACCCTATGTCAATGATATTTTTATAGAGTGTGTGAGAAATGCAAACATAAAGAAAAATTCCTTAAGATCATTCAATTTTTCTTTTTTCTTAAAGAAAAAAGAAAAAATCTCTGAATCTCAAAACAACATATACATTCCCTTAGTGAAACTAGTCCTTTAAAAGATGCTAGCTAATACAGATTAACAGAGAAAATCCACTTGCAATATGTTACCGTAGGTTCAACAAATACATTCTTATTCTTCAAGGAGCAGAGGGTCCTAGACTGTAATGAGGTCAAAGGAAACCTAAGGCTTTCAGTACTTTAATAATTGTACACGCCACCCCCTGATCAGTACATTTAAAAGAATGCACATATATATATATATGTATTATTTTCTTAGAAGATAATCTGTATTTGCAGCAACCTACTAAATACAAGTGGACATCACTACTATTGCTTCTAAATTCACGCAGTGAAGCCAACATCAACAGGTATATATATACCTGTTGATGTTGGCTTTGCTGTGTGACAAGCGAGGGTAAAATGGAAGGAGAAATAGTTCATCACTCTTGGTTACCAGTCTTGAGAAACTGAGGGGGAGATCGGGCTTTGACAGGTCAGTTTGAGAATGCAAAGAATACTAGAAAGTGTAATCTGCAGAAAGCACCACTGATTTAGAGCGTACGGAGACGTCTGCAGTGATGAAAATGCGGAGCCTATGCTTCTCTTTTGCAGACTTATATTGCTATGAGGTATTGGCACACACAGTGTGGTAATAACAATATTGTATGTCTGTTCCTATAGTGCTGGTAACGGTACCTGTCAAACATATCATAATACTGAACTATCTGTTTAATCACGTAAGCAACACTCCTCACTACAATGGCTATTGTATTTGTACAATAGAAAGAACAGCCATGCGTTATTATATTGAAATAATGGAATAAAACTTTGTTCTTTAAACTCTTTTTCTGCATATGGAAAAAAGTTTCCCCTATTTCAGCTGTATTTTAAAATAGTGCAACTACAGATGACTGTCATGTCACTGGCTGATTTTTAGATTTTTTTTTTTATAGTAGTCTATTAAGTGTGCCGTCTGATGTGCCATGGGATGCTGAAATAGCAATTACTAGTCATATTATTTAACTGTTACTGAGAATTTTCTTAGTTGTTTTAAAGTATAGTGCAGCTACTGCTAGTATGTTGTTAGTTAAATTTCGGATGTCCTGAAATTGATGTGGAGAAAAATGCTGAGATTATTTTGAAGCAATAGCAAACTTTGGTGATGCAAGCCAATTTTTGAAATCACATATTGGTTGGACTTTTTGTTGTCTGTTTTTAACCCTGTCATATTCTACTTTTAATGTGTCATGTACTCTTCGTTAAAGCATGTGGTTCTTTTCTTGTATATGAGTTGCTCAGTGCATGAAGATGTATGCCACAATTTATTTTGTGTGATACTTTTGAATGTGTGCATGTATCAAGCTGGTTATATATTGGTGCTGATAAATTGCTTTCAGTAATCTGTATCTTATTTGCATTAATACTCTAGCAGTAAGAGCATGCTGTGGTCAAACTTCATGATCTAAGATAGCTGTCTCACATCTAATTAAGCAGAGTCTGAATGAATGATTCTTTGGTATGGGTCATAATTAAACTTTTTGTTTCTCATCTTCAGTGATAGAATACTTAAGGGACACATTAATGCATGTTTGCGTAACTCCTGCTAATCTGAATGGAATTTGAAAATGAATATTGAGAGGAGATGGGATAAGTGGGGGACCTGGTGGAGTACGGCAGTTTGTGGCAGGAATGTATCTTCATGCTCTCACTCAAGGGTTTTTCTTTTTGCCTGATTTAGAACAACTGCTGTTTACCTTTTAATATGTTGGAAGTAACATCCCTGTTTTCCTCTGAGAGTAACATCCCTGTTTTCCCCTTCTATCTCCTACATTCTAGCATACAAGCAAGTCATTAATAAAAAAAATTTATATAGTCAGCTTGAATTATCACTTAATAAAACTATGAGAACTGTACTGCTGCAAAGATATTCCTAGACAGTACAACAGTTGTTACCGTGTGTACGTTTCTTCTAGAGACCTGGTAAGGGGAAGAGCCAACAATTACTTTGTATTACAGAGTGACAGCAGAGCATGGATGGGAATGATAAAGTTATATGCAGAAATTATTAATCCCTGACAATAGTATCAATATTGACATTTAAAAATATTATGAACTGATAGCTCTGCTATACAAACTTCGGTGATAGCTGTGCTTTTAGATGAAAAGTAGCTATTTATATACCTTACAGTTCAGTGTGGTCATGTTGAAAACATGAAGTTACTCATCACAGATTCTGAGAAAGTGCAGGTTAACGTCCTCTGTCTTTAGACCTATCTGATTACTTCAGCCTCCTGTGTTGACACAGAGAAAGAAACAGATTCTATACTGTAAGAATACGGTTTGCAAGCACTGGCTGATGTAAGGTATCCCATTGTGATACCTAAACCAAATTTAAAAAAAAATCAAGCTTCCTTTTCAAGTAAAACTTGAGAAACGTAGAAAGGAACAGCAAAGATGTATCTGAACAACACTTGAAGGTGCACCATTTACTTTCAAAAGAGATCTTTCCCATCATTCGTGGATAGCTCCACCATGAAGAGTGATATCAAAAGATCTCAGAAAAGTAACTGTTCTTTTATGTCTTTGGGAACTCAGATGCTTACAAGATTGTTTCTGAGCAGGAGAAGAATTGATCCTGTTTTCAGTCCCTTGTTGTTGGCATTCGTGGATCACGTCGCTATATATAGTATTGTAGAAATGCATTCTTGGTATATAAATACAATTCTGTTTCCTCTTGCAGCCTTAAAAGAATAGTGCAAGGTTGCTGTATGCAAACTCGGTTTGGACAATATGTTTTTATGAATCCTTCCTTGCACTTTATAAAATAATTTTAGTTAAAATACATATGGAGTTTGCTGAAGATCTTTAAACTTAATTGATAGGCCATCTGTGTAATTAAAATAAATTCAAATTTAAAATAGTGTGTATTGTTTTTTATGAAAGTAATATAGGCTTAAATTTACCTGTGATAATTTGGGAACTGGATATCCACATTCAGTCAGAAAATTGCTGGGTTTAAACTAACAAGAATCAGGTATTTTTAATATGGAAGGAGACTGTAAATTTGCTAACTCTTCAGCAGAACATACACTTAATTTACAAAATCAGGTGTTTTTCCGTTTACTAGTATTAGATCTGCAGCTTTGTATTAACTATATGTCTATGTTGATGCTGTATTGAACATACTATAGACACATACTCAATTTTATTTCATGTCTTTATAGAATTTCTGATAATTCTTTATTTCTTACTCTTCGATAAGAGCTGAAATAAATATATTTCGGAAGCTGTTCATGCAGCAATGAACCTCTTTTAATCATTGATTTTCACTTTGTTCTTTGATTTTCATTCATTTCATTTCATACTCCTGTCCTGTGGAGGCACTCTTTATGCTACAACGCTGGTGTATTTTTCTGCTTTCAGTTTAAAAACTTTAGCAGTAGCATTAATTTAGCTGATACTATGGTAGTTCTGTTGAGAAATTTAATCTGTTACTCAGATTAACATTAGCATTGGTAGACAGCTGAAGCTGAAAGTCAGTAAATTCTATGTAATGAGGGGTATGAAGCACTTCTCGTTATTTGGCCCCTAGCATTTGTCAATGTGACAGTCATATCAAAGGTATACCTTAATATGCAGAGAATGTCTTTGTTGAGACACGTAGTTAACTAAGTTTGAGAAGCTTTTGTTTTAAGATTATTTTTAAGTTACACATAGGTAAAATATACCTAATGCTGTGCTTACAGAGACTGTGATAACCAGCGCCTTAATGAATTCTATTTTTAAAGTTTTCACTAGTTAGGAATGTTCAAAGAGTTACAATGTGGTATTTCTTCCATCACCGAGCAGATTATCCGTATGGTGCAGAATAACAGACAAACTGACACCAGTATTCATTTGGAGCAATAATTTTAACGACCGATTAAGGAAAGAAGTTTTGTTATTGAGTAATTAGCAAACACACTTCTTCCCTGCCCACCCCGCCCCCCAAGATGTCAGCTGTTTAGAGACAGTAAAAGCCGTTGCTTTCATTCATGACAGGCAAGTGGTTTTTAGCTAAAGTTACTGTTCCTTTCTGTTTCAGAGCTGCTACAACAGCTGCAGTTTGAGCTTGAAGGCTCTGAGTGGCTGAGATAACAACATGAATAGTACTGCATCTGGGCAAGTGGGTGCTCAGTTATCGGAGGTGCTGAGTTCCTGCAATTTGTATTGACTTTGGATATGCAGGTGTGCAACAAATCTTACAAGCCAGGTGATGGGTTTTATAAGGTGTTTTGTGTTTCCCCAGAAAGTGGTAGGCGTTAGCTCTATTTGTACTTATTAAATGCTACAATCTCCCTCTTGAGGCATTAATGCCGTATGATAGAGTAAATAGGGCTTTTGATTTTTCCTGGCAGTTGTAAGCACACGTTTTAAATTCATCAGGACAAAAATATGTGTGTACGTGAAGGTATAATGAAGGACTGGTTGCTGATTTTAGATGGAGGAAACTTTAAACTCGGTTTGTTACTGTGTAAATGTTCCAAGGAGCAAAAGGTAGAGTAGAAGATGCTGTTCTAATTGCAAAATCTCCCTTAGTTACCTTCCCCCTGCTCCTGATCCCCTTCTCCCTCCTCCCTCCCCCCGCATGGCTTCTTTAAACAATTATGGGCATTGTGCTCTTTAATGGTGCATAGTTACTGTAAAGATAGATGTCCTCAAATAATGAGTTTCTAATAATAATCAGAGGGAGTTAGATTAAACTGGTTTTGTATAGAAATCTTACAGTGTGAAAAAGTACACCTAAAATGCTGAGATATATTTACAGGAACTAAGCCTATTTACAGAGGACTAACCCAATTTTCTATCTGTGCACGTGTGGGGAGGGGGGAGTAGAGGCGTACCTTTATACATGCGTACGTTTTTGTCCACCTGCTTTAAAGACTTCGGAAGATATTTTATTTTTAGTACAGATTTCTATCTTGCTTTCTGATAACAGAACATGTTTTAAAATCACAACACACTAATTAGCTTCTGTGTTTACACTGGAAAGCTTGCATCCTTTCAGATGCCTTCTAGCCGTGCTCTTCTTTCTCTCTGTTGCTTCCCCCTCCACTGGTCTTTTGGGGTTTTTTTTATTGTTTTTTTTTTTTTTTTCCTTCCCCCTAAGCGGCTTATTACATTAGATTTGTTGCTTTCTTCCTTGTTTAAAAGTTCTGAGGGGTAGTAAATGAAAGTGCTAAGTACAGTAACCGGTAATTGTTACTTTAACGAGTTGTCACTATATTGGCTAGGAAAAATATTTTTCCTGACAGGTACTGGATCAGCAAGGCCGTGCAATAAACAGAGCAAAATAGTTTAACATAGTTTAGAAATATATGTACCATTTAAATGGAAACAAACCCCCAAATCTCCCACATACCTTTTGGGTTTTGGCGAACAAAAGCTCGTTTGTATGCTCCAAATTCCCCTGGGCCTCAATTTGCAATACCATTATTCAAGCCTGGCTGATATAAACCCATTGCAGAGAAATAGAAGCTCTCCTTCCTGGATTTTCAAAGCTGTTCTGTGCCCGCCTCTCTCTGCCTACCCAGTCCCCAGACCCCCGCCCCGTTCCCAGCCTCTCAGTCTTACCCTGCCACTGTGAAACTCTTTTGTATTTGAAATATAGTAAATGTAGAAATACTACACTTCTAAAACACAGAAGAGTGCCATTCTGCATGGTATTACTGACATCTCTACCAACACACGTGTAATTCTATTTTCTGACTAAGATCAAGGCTATAATCACTTTAATATCTGTTGTGTCCTCTACCAGGTGACCTGCAGTCTTTCATTGTAAAGATAAGAGACGCTGATATAAGAAGTTATTTCTTCTCTAAGTCTGGTCTGAGAAAATACTAACCATAAACTGAGGAGAAACTTGTGCCTGCTTAATATGCTCCTGGGGTGCCAGGCGCTCTGGGTATCTGCTCATGGGTATGGTACTGGCATTGTCGGACGCTCAGCTGAAAGCTGTTCTGGAACAGCATTGGGTTTGAGTGTAATCCCAGCAGCTAACAGTTAATACGGGAATCACTGTAGCTTGATGCAGCATTGAGTACTACAACTGTAGTTATTTTGCTGCTAATAAAATGGCAGTCTAGTTTGTCCTTAAGAAACTTGTCTTTTTGAAATAGCAATTGAGGTGCAGTTCTGAGCTTTAAAGTTAGTACCTGTTAGTGGGAAGAGCTAAGAAATAGATGAGCTGCATTCCTGAATGTGGGCGGAAGGATGGTGAGTAATACATGCCTTGGCATGGCATCTGCCAGAAGCAGGATTTGTTTTGTTGGTTTGTTGTTTGGGTTTTTTTTTTTTTCCTCGGCTCTAGTTTTGAAAGGTGTAAAGGATTCTGATAAGCAGAGGGGAAAAAACAAAAGGGGAAAATACTTCCAAGCAAATCATTATAGCATATCTCAATGACAGTGCTCCACACTTAGATTTAATTAGAAGACAACTGCACTGGAAAACTGGTCGTTTTAGTTATAGTTAACAACTGATTCTCTCCTACCCCCAATCAGAACCGATTATATGCTGTGTTGTATGAAGTAATTTGTACAAGAAAAGTAAGTATGAATAGGCACGATAGTGTTGTGTAGTTGCAATAATGAGGTTTTCATTAATGATGTTAATTTATCACTTAACTATCCTTTTAGAGATGAAAATGACTATTTTCCTTGTGAAGTTTCCTTTTACTGGATGTACAAACCAGTATCAAATTGGGGTATTTAGTAAATATTTTAAGCAAAAGGCTATGACTGGATAGCTATTAATATGTTCATTATGTGGTAAAAAGGCACTGAAAGAAGTGAAGCCTTGTATATCCATGTTTATTATAGGATAACTACTTTGAGGAGGGATTTCTTTTATGTTGTAATATAATTTACTAGTGTACAGTTTCTAAAGTGTCGTGGGTAGTTCAATGCTAGATTTCAGGCAAGCAAGTTTGTTTCTTAGTTAGCTGTAATAGGACTTAGTTGCTGTCAGTAGTAAGGTCATAAGGATAAAAATCATGTATGGTTTAAGAGAAATTTGCATTTATGCAAAAAAAATCTATTTGCATTTGTGCACCAAATTCCACTTGATGATATGCTTGTTGGGCTGAGCTACTAAGTGATCTGTGAGCTGTATTTCAACTAGTGTATGATTGACTAGGTATATTAGAGCTTTTTGCCTACTGCCAATGCAAAGTTCTACCCTCTTTTTACCCTGAGATGTTTTTGCCTTTAAAAAGATCCACACTTCATGACTACACAGGTGAGCAGTGAGAAAATTTATTGCTGTTATTTGTAGGGTGTGGCTCCATGTTAGAGTAAGAATAACCTGAATCTGAACGGATGCTGAAAATATATGTATGTGTGTGTGTGCATATATATATTTTTTTTTTCCAAAGCCCAACTGCAGGAATTGGTATATCATCTTAAAATTTCAAATCTACATTTTATGCACTCTGCCAAAGCACGCAAGAGCTCATTAAGCAAAGACTTTTTCAATTATATCTTGCGTTTATGCACGTGTTTGTACTTGACAGGAATCCTTTAGAGGTTTTATTTGCTGTATTAATACTTATAGTGTCTTGGAGTACATAAAATATGCTTAAAAAAAAAGAAAAAGAGTAAGCACTACTTACAGATCTAGTTCTGGTAGCTTTCTCTGTGTTTCAGTAGCTGCTGAAAAGTTCCTTGGCCAGACATCCAGCCTCTAGAGGGCACGCCAGTAACCTCCTCTGCCAGACCCTTAGTCGTGCAAACATGTGTGGAAAGTTTTAACGCTGGCACCTACAGAGAGAATCCCATTTGTGTTTTATAATAGAAGCTCTGCGTGTATTCCTCGTTACTCCCGGAGTTCTGCTACAATAAGTGGTTAGCTTTCCTTTCCTTTTTCTTTTTTTTTAATCTGGGGGGAAGGCTTTTGTGTTAGTTATGCTGTTTGCTTTTTTTTTTTCCTCTAGTGGTAATCTTTAAGAAACTAAAGACTCAACTCAAATCCACTATGGTGTAATCATGTGTCTCAAATACAGTTATTCCTTCACCTGGTAGAAATCTTTATTTAGGTATACACTGCTCTTTACTGTAGTAAAGACTACAGAAGACAGTGTTCAGTATTTGAGACTTGTAAAATTAGGTACTAAAATTTATTATGTACTAAAATCTAGATAATGAATAATTCAGGTGGGATTAAACCCAGTTAACCCTACTGCAGTTGCCTAGGTTCAATTGCTCCACGCTTTTCTCTCATGAAATGCCATACTACAGTTTTTTGTTCTCTTATGGGCTGTTGTTGCTAACATTGATATTTGTGTGAAGTCATACTTGTTCTCCAGCTCAAGTATTTGCCATGGTTCTCTACTCCAGTATATCACCATTAGAAATCAGAAGGTTTCCACTAATTCAAATGAATCTGATAGTCTGCTTCAAATTTTCCTTAGATCTACTAAAGTAGAACAAAAGAGCAAGTGTTCTTGGATTTGGTACCATAAATTAAGACATGTCCCAATCTATAGTTTAGTTTTGGCCTAAGAATGTGGGTATGTTTAGGAAGAGATATATATTTAAGAACATTTTGTCGCACAGAGTGCCATTAACCAAGAATACAACCTTTCCTAGAAGTGTACTAGTTTAACTCAAAAGTGTACTGCTTTCTGCTTGAGCATATTTAAATATTATTTTGCCAGTTTAAATTTAAATGTGGTTGGAGAAGGTACACTTTAGAAGGAGGAAAAATATCTCCTGCTGATGACTTCATGAAGTTCTCCATGTAGTTGAACGGATAGGTGCGATACTCTGGGCAAACTTTGTTTTTAATTGCATGAATACGGCATTTTAGCTACGTATTTATTGTTGAGCCATAAAGCTTAACTGCATTGTTGAGTTTCTACATTTCTGCACAACATCAGGAAAAGAGAAAGATTCCAGAATAAGTTAAGGGGATTGATTTTGTTTGTTTCGTAGGTCACCTGGCCTATAATCGGGAGATCTATGCTCAATTCCCATTTAGTTTTCCAACCTTTTCTTTAAAAGTAATTTTTTTAAAAAATGAAAAGCTGTTTGGTATACAAAGTGTAGGGTATCTGCTTTACAGGTGATACCGGACCAAATTTTGTTGGGGGAGTTTGACAATACCCGTGAGCAGCTTGGAAAATTTCTTTAGTATGTTCCTAGGTTGATGCAAGCCCATATGCAAAGTTTTCTATTGCCTCAAAATGTCACAGAGCTTTTGTCGGTCTAAGGATAATTACAGTTTATGGAGATGCAGGGGGAAAAAATTTTGAAGACAGAGCACAACCTGTGAAAGTGCTAGGTCATGCTTTTTATGTCTTGATCCCCTGTGGCCAACGGATAGTTAACTTACTGGAGAAATAACGGTGACATTGTTTTGGGATTCATCTAATCCACTTTTTCACAGGGGGCTGAGACAGTCACTAGTGTGTCACTTCAACCTTGGCATACAACCAGGTTGCAAACTTGTTCCTTCATTCAGTGTTGCATGTTGGAACTGTGCAGTAAACTCCCAACATGCAGGAACCTCAATAAAAAGGATGTGTAACACCCGGAGGGCAGCATGGTTAACCCCTTTACAAACCTGATCTCTGCGGGGTTAGGGGTACTCCGAATAAGCTTTAGCTGTCATGGAATAGGGTTGGAAATATACTTAGGGTATCTGGTCAGTCTTAAATAACCAAGTTTTTCGGTGACAGAGTTGTTTACAGTCAGAGACTGTCCTTGCTGTTCTGCCTGGGAGAGAGTAATCTTTTTTTTCCTAACTGCCGGTAGAGGATTGGTATCATCCAAGCATATCCCTTGTTGTTGTCCTCCAAATCCCAATATCCTGAGCCTTTCTCTTCCACCCTGTCTGACGGGTGGCCTTTATAGCTTTGTCCTGAAAGCCAAAAAAAGTCAGGCTGTGTTGAAGTGAGTTGGGGGAAGCAAATCCTAGAGCCAGAAACATCCCCGTGAGGGACATGGTGCCTGTGGTCCCTCCTGGGTGCTGGTGGGGTGCCCACTGGAAGGTCTCTGCCCGCATCGTCCGTGGCATCGTGGTGGCAGGCAGAGCTGACTGACTGTCGGATGGATCAAAATAGCAGGGGCGAGTGAATATGCTGTGAATATCTTGATACATTTTCAGGATTTTTTTTCTAAAATGATTTTTGATGGGAAGTATTAAAGCACTGAGCAACTCAAATGTAAGCTGAATGGATTGTCTCTAATTTTTCTCGCTGGAAGGATATGTGTCGTCTTTGGTCTGAATTTAGAAAAGTGTGAATTTTGTCCTTGTGGTGGAACATTGTACCTCTTAAACGTAGGAGAGNTGAGCAACTCAAATGTAAGCTGAATGGATTGTCTCTAATTTTTCTCGCTGGAAGGATATGTGTCGTCTTTGGTCTGAATTTAGAAAAGTGTGAATTTTGTCCTTGTGGTGGAACATTGTACCTCTTAAACATAGGAGAGGGGAGAAAATGGCAAATGATTTTTTTTTTTTTTTTTCCCCTCCTGAACAAATGAAAGCAAGAGCAAAGCCATCTTCGTTTTAGAACTCAGGCTCCAAATTTCTCTTTAAACCATTTTTAATAGAAACAGAAAGTTATAAATCATCTAAGCAATTACCTGAGCGCAGAAGGAGTGGGGGCCAGCCTGAGCCTCAGCCCCAGATGTTTCTGAACTACAATAATGGCCCAGCCCAGATATTTACAGCTTAATTTCTGTTCATGTGCACTTGTCCATAAATGGTTCCTTTTCCATTTTCGGTTCAACAACTGAACCACTTATAGTAGAGAATGATTTAAACTTGAATGGTGGCAAAATGTGAATAGAGACAATTTACCTTTGGAAACTTTAAAGTCCATTTCCAATATTTAAAATGTAAGGTAACTCTTAAACAGAGAATGATTGATTGGTAAGTGTCCCCTTTTAAATGTAATGTTCTTTTTTTTTTAATCTATATATGTGTATAAAATCTGATTTAATACTTTTTAAATCTGATGTTATGCTTTTTTTTTTGCTTAGCTTTGTGCAGTTTTAAGACTTTTTTTTCTCTTTTTAGTGCTATACCATCTAGCACTACTTGCATTGCACACCAATGTATCGAAGCTCTCTCCTCTCCCCACTCCTGTCCTCCTCACTGCTCCTCCCAGCCAGCCCCATTGCTTGAAACTGAACAAATTGAAAATAATGATTGGTAACCATCTGCTGTGCTGAAATTCCACGTACAGCAGTTAACTCCATTTTACAAAACAACTTCAATCTAGTGAATTACAGTGCAGTTCTTGGTGGCAGCAGATAGCAACAAGCAGTTTCGAGTTCCTGTAGACAAAGCAGTTTGCGTAGGGAGCATTATGCAGAGTCACTCGGTGGTGGGGGGGTAGACTTTCGCCGTCAGACAGTCCAGTGTAATGCATTTGAAACGAGAGTCTAACCACAGCCTAATTGTTTCATCTGATTAAAAAGGAGGCCAGTCCATAAAACTGGGCAGACAGGCTATCTTGCGAACGCGTGCCCTTTAGTTTGGTTTTCTGTTTCTGCAGCTGCAGCGCAATGCGATGAGTAGCGTGTTCGGCTTTCAGTCACTTTCATGTGACTTTTGGAGTGCCCAATGAAAACCTCAATCAAAAATTAGATTGTGTAGCTGGTCAAAGTGTCTTGAAGAACAATAATTATTCATAGAGTTTCTATTGAAGAAACTCTTCTATTGATGCAGAACTGTAACAAGAAGCTCTGTAAATAGTGACGGACTGCCAAACAGCAGATAGTCAAATACTGACAGACTATGATGTAATATTAAAATAGGTACCATTATCATCTATATTTTGAACTCAATTTCAGTTATTTGAGCTTAGATTTTGATCGCTTATAAAGAAAGTTGCTTAAAATGGGCAGTATATTGAGTTCAAAGGACTCATACAGTTCATAAATTCTCTGGTGTCTACTGGATTTTTCATCAGGGAGACTTCCAATAAAAATGATCTATTTTAGAAATAATATTGTTTAGTAGGTTGAAATGTGGTGTAATAAAATTAGACCTTCAGTCTTCTAAAGTTACTACTTAGATGGCACCCTTGGGATGGTAAAATGGCTGTATAAGCAGATGAATCAGACAGTTTCACTGATGGATACATTTGTCAGTCTCTGTTACAGATATAATATATTCTTATATCTGTAATCCTGACACTGTTACATCCAAACGAAATCAACATGAGGTTGTCATCTTTAAGCAAATATGTTAAGTGTTGTCTTTTGTGCTTTGGATTTGAAAGAAAGGGGCCCAAGGGAGCCAGCATCATGCAAATGGAACAAATCCCATTTCTTCTGAGCTGTGCTGTTTCCCCCTTCATGGCAGCTGGCTGTGTTATCTTTGTGTGTTTCTCTGAGTGCTGACAATTCTTTCAGTGATCTAAGTTAGGGCACATTAGAAAGTGGAAGCAGCTGTCTGTCGTTATACTGAGAGACGTGTTTGCTCTACTGCAAAGATGAAGGACCATGAATCCTTGACACACTCTCTCCCCCCTCCCCCTTTACTTTCCAACATGATCAACATTCAGACGCACAGATTGTCTGCTTGGACAGTTTTTTGTTCTGACTGACAGCATCTGGCATAGACAAATTTAAAAATACATAGCATGCCATGCTTGGAATTGGAACATCCCTTCTTTATTAATCTTCTCATTTAAACCATTCATTTACATTTCAAGAAAGGTTACAGCTTGATATGGTTGAAACATTTATTTTAAATGAATAAGCTCCTAATGAAATACCTTGAACGAGCACCAAACAGTCAGTGTTCATTAAAAATTACACCTGATTAGCATGGCCTTGGAACTGTTGTGGAGACGTAAGATTTCCCCATTGTCTCAATCCATAATAAAAAAAAAAAAAGAAGAAAAAAAAAAGAAAATATTAAACCTGTGTGAGTATGTGTAATATTTTTTTTTACCACAGAGCTAAATGAGAGTAGTGTTTTTACTTGCAACCCCCCATCATTTTCAAGAGTACCATGTTATAAAGCATAGCCTTTAAAATGCTATTTGTCTAATTAAATCTAGTTTTGCTGGAACAATACATTTGAAGGAAACACCTAAATAGTGTTCTGTTTTGTTTTATTCTGCTAAAGCATTTATGATTTGAGAGGCAAGATGCTTTATGATTTGATGTAATCTGAAATCCTATTTATATATTTTTTTATACTGAGAAGTATTCACATGTTTGTATACAATACTTTACTAGTAAAATAGAACTGAAATGATGGACCACCCACTAAAATGTTTATGCACGCACACATGCACATATGCACACGTACATTCTGTGCACTCTCGTCTTCGTGATGCAGGTTAGCAACACAGACATGCTTGTCTAGCATTTATGTAAAAATAATATGAAAATTGGCTGTACCAGTCAGAATATGGACTTTGAGTCCAGGAAGGGAGGAAGAAAAACATCCTCTTGTACTAGGCATTTTAGACGCTTTATGTCACTGTGGATTGCAGCTTTAACTACTCACAGTACAAGGAAAAAAAAAAAAATCCCCCCCCTCCTCCAGAAGGGGAGGGGGGGAACCCCCAGTATTATAATAAAATAGAGGACTGTTCAAGTGCTTGGCAGTAAATATGTAAAACAAGCATCCTGGCTTATTTGGAGAGGAAAGAGATGCTGTAGCAGACAGGCTCAATTAACAATTGTAAGGAGGAGAGGACTTGTATTCCTTCGGTAAATGTAGGAGAGGTCATTTGCTTTAGGATAAATTCTGACAAATTTCAGATATAGACATAAAGGCTGGAATAAATATGACAAAAGATTTTCAGTTGCACATCAAGCATTTTGTATTTGCGATGGCCATTTACATTTTTTGTCAGTGAATAGATTTCTTTTTATTAATGTTTTCCCGAATAATATATTTTTAAATTAATTGACTGTGAAACAAGCATTTTGGGACAATAGGAATTTTAATACAGGCTTGAAATACCATTTATGCTTTTTTTTTTTTTAAATTCTCTTAGTGATGCCTAATCAATTTTTCTTTTTCTGGAGGAAGCACTAAGACGGTAAGTTTTCAGCACAGATTTTACTATGCTAGTTATGTGTAATCATAAAAGTGAAATCACATTTTATTTTAAATGAAATAACATTTTTTCCCCCCACAAACTGTTCCATTTACGTGATAAACTTCTATTTTTTCATTTTTTTTTTAATGACTAGTTATAAAGTCTTGTACAGATATGCATCTGTAAGCAAACTGGGAATAGGTTAGAGAACACAATTCCCTGGTGTAAAAAGCAAGGTTTAGCAGTAATGCTTTTAATCTGGACTTGTAGAGGATTCGGGAGCATCCATAGATCTGCTTCAGTAATTACCATACCCCAAGTGGCACTGGAAGAGACATTTGCCTAAAAACTTGATGTCTTCATTACACTGTTTACATTTTAATTAGAAACATGAAAATTAGTGATTCATACGGACAACTATAGTTTAAGTGGGTTTGCTCACCATCCAATAAATCATAGAGGGGAAAAAAAAAGGAGGGGGGAGGAAAAAAAAAAAGACAACCCCACAACCTGCATCTGCAAGTGAGAAACCCTCTCAAACCTTACGGTTGGAATAAATAGTTTACTAGGAATCATTCATGGGAATAATGTGTTGGTATTAATGTGCTGGTTAAAATGTTTGTGGTTTTTTTTTTATCAGAGATGAAATTTCCATGTAAATTGGTGAATGTAATCTTAAAGATAAAGCTACCTGCACGCGGTACTACATGTATGCGAATGACATGTGGCTACATATGTAGTCTCTGTGCATGCATATATATAAAATTGTAGCTGCGTTAAGGAGAAGAATTAATGTAGGAATATTTTGGCAGTGCTGAGCACTATGTATGGCTGCAGAGAAGCCAGTTTAGCCTGTTTCAGTACGTCTCCATAAATACGTGTAAACGTTTGTATAGCTGCACACAGAGATGTATATATACAAATTCACACGTGCAGGCACACAGAGACAAGTAAGGCTATGTGGATAATTTCCCCCTGAATTTTGCATGTACCTGTCAACACCAGTGGCCTAAACCCACTCCGTCCAGGAGTGATGGGGAGAAGCAGCGGTGCCTGTCAGTGTCCCTGCCTGAGTCAGCAGCATGTCCAGTGCCTGCGCCGAGCGAGCGACAGGCACTCATCCAGCCCTGCCCTCCCGGGGGGCCACCGGCCTCCTCCGCACCGAGGAGAATGACCCCTCTGTCTGGCACGCTCGAGATCCCGAATCGCACCGCATCGGTGTGCGAGTTCAAATCCCTACTCCTAAAGGCAGAGCTGGGATTCCAGCTAATGACTCAGAGATACAGAGGGTCAACGCACTGGTGATCTGGAGTACTGAGCCATCGCGCCCGCTTAGCTGTACTTCCCCCCCTCAGCCCACTCCATAACTCACTGGCTTACCCTCCCCGTTTCCTCCCCCATTCCCTCATGATAAAAGTGATGTTATGCAAAATTGCATTTCTTCTTCTAAGAACACTTTATGGGTCGTATTCCTTAGGATTTCAGTTTGGCTCACTCTATTTAAAAAAAATGTTTTGCTTGGGGGGCACGGGGGAATTGTTTTCTACGCTATTAACTTTGTGTTACGTTAGTTCCATGTGGGCTGTTTTGGGCATTATGCAAATAATACATGGATAACAAATTTCTTTAAATGAGAGAGTGAGCCTCAGTAGCAATAAGTAAAAACTTGTTGGTTTAATATTAATGTCTTTTTCTTTAAGCAGAAATAAGGAAGTTTCCTTCTCCCTTGCTTTTTAATGGATTTCTTTTTGTTGGAGTCCTTAAGATTTTCAGGATCATCTCTTTCCAGAACTCTTATTCTGCATTCTGTTATTTTCTTTATATATAAAAATTAACATATATATTTATAATTCTTCCTGTGTACCTCAGATGTTTAGACAGTATGCGATATACATTGGAGAAAGCATTTTATAGGGATGTTTCATATTTGCTAATGTGAATCGTATTTTTGTTTTTTCATCATTCAAGTTGTATTTCTGAGCCAGAGGATAAGTAAGCCCAGGTATATCTTGTGGCTATTTTAATGCTTTATTTAAGCATTTCACATGCCAAAAATAGACAATAGTGTCTCTTTTTTGCATTTGTTTTAATGATAAAATAATGTTTCAGTTTATGTCAAATACTTTCATTTAATCTGAAGATTTGTTTTCCTTTTCCTTAATTTAAGTTTTTATTAAAAGTTATTAGTATTGTCTCTAACGCCTCTAATTAGGCAGCACTGCAGTGAAGTAACTTGGGTGCGTACTTTGTAGCGTGATTGACTTAGTGACAGTAGTCTGTCTTCATTTGTTCTGGGTTTTCTTTTTTCTTTTTCTTTCTTTTTTTTTTAAACCCGTCTTTTCGGGTCTTGGCATGCTATAAATGTGACTAAACAGAACTGTCTACATCTGCAAAGACAGAAACATGCTGCTTGCTTGTACGTACTGCAAAATTCTACTAGTTTTGTGCTATCTGTGAAATTCAGTGTGCTTTTTGCATTGTGGCACGAAGCAGTTGTGCTGTGAGGGAAGCTGGCTGCCTGCCAGCCATCGACTATGAAATCCCGGGTACCTGAGAGCTTATCAGTTCTTTTGCTTTGTAAAAGAAAAAGTGATGAAAATGTTGGTAAACTGCCATGAAGGTTTAAGGCTGCTGGAATAAGGAGCCGTGTAATCAGATTGGAAAATGGAGCTTGAGATTCTCTGCCCGGGAAGCAGTCGCCTGTGGACCTGCCGAGATGCTGTGCGAGTGCCCGAGCTGACCACTTTGTTAGCAAATCAGCTTGTTTGCTGCAGCAGCAGGGTGGAATAGGCTAGTCCTTGTGCTGGTGTGTAACACAAGTAATATCTCTTGCTTTGCACAATGTAATCAGCTTGCAATTAGCTCACTCTACATTAACCTTCTTGGGGTTTTTTTTCCCCCTTTTGTAAGACTGTGCACTTTAAACAATTAACTATAGAAAGTAATCCTTCAAGCAAAGCAAAGCAATCCTTTAATTTTATCACCCTGCTGAAAAAGTATCAGGTGGTCAACTGGTCTTCATCAGCTGCTGGAAATTCTCAGGCTCACTGTAGCATGGAGAGGTTCTTTAACCCATTCACATTTAGAAAAATGTCAAGATTTTGTATTTCTCACATAATATAATGCTTCATCATGAAGCTGCAATTGGGAATGTTTTAATGAAAAGCCTTGGGAGAGCCCTTTCCTATACAGACAGCTTTTACACTTCTGTTTGTTTAGGCATTTCCATACACTACCTCTCAGAAAGCTTTGATGACACAGCCACTTGTACTGATAATTCCACTGCTTCACCTCCAGTGAACTTGATTCACTAAGGTTGGAGAGAACAAGGCTATCTTCGCTGATCTTGTGCGTTGCTTTTTAATCCTCTGAAATAAAAGCCAGATAACGGGAAAATTTGTGTGGTAGGCAAACTTCCTTTTAGCTAGGAGAGTAAAAGTTTTAATGCCATTTGTGGAAATGTGGAAGCTGAAAGTTTAGCTAAGGAAAATCAAGCTTAATTCAAATTAAGAGTGCAGAACACGATCTGCCTTGCAGATAAGCCATTTGACTGGCTTACACATCCAAAAGTTCCTTTGTCTATTTGATAGTTTTGGGGTTTATTACAGGCTTGATTTTTTCCAGAGTCATCCTGTGAAGCATGTGGTTGTTTATACCCTGGTAATATAGTGTAACAGGAATACGCCTGCTATTTTGGGTGAAAGTTCGCTTCTATTTAAATAATTGTTTGACATGCCTTGCAAATTTCTAAACTTAAGTCACTCAACAGCTATGGCCATATGAATAAGAGCAGGGAAATTAGTGACAAAAATGTTTACAGATAATAATGCTGTGCACGAGCCTTACTCATATTACATTCATTATATGAAAATAAATATTGTGGGTGATTTAAGGCTGTAATGAACGAAGTGATCTGAAACTTCTGTCCGGATATTTTGTTTAGAAGACATTGGAAATGGTCAGCAGCTGCTTTGCCGCTCCCCACAAAAAGTCATTTCAATCATTTCATTGAATTCCAGTAGAACAGAGCAGTAAACTGAATTTATAATATGTGATCTGCTTTTACCAATGATATCTGTGAAAGTAGTATTGACTGGCTGTGTTAAAGTCGTCTTTTATCTCTCTTGGTAGAATGTGAGCATGTTTTGAAAACACAAAGCCAAATCCTACTAATCACACTACATTTATCATATTGGTTTTGGCTTGGTTTTAATATGCATAAAAACTCTGGAATTTATGTGCACGTCTATTTTCCGTGTGCCCCAATTTTAAAAAAAAATGCAAAAAATAAATAAAAAAATAACCTGCATACATCTTACGCTGCAAAGATCTACTTTATATTCTTTTAGAGGACAAACTCCATTAGATATGCACTTACTGTACATTGGATTGTAAATCTTACAATTTAATGGTAATTCAGTGAGCAGTTATTGCTTCTGTGGCCTTTTTTCTTTCTTTTTTGTCCCATCTCACTTGTGAAATAGGGTTACCCTTTACAAGTGTCACATCCATAGATTCATCTTTTGTACTCTATAGTTGTTCCTAGTGCATCATTCTAAGTGAAAAGAAAAATAGGAAGCCAAAGCTACCGGAGGGGCATTGGGGGAGGGGGTCTATACGTAGAAATACAGCATATAGCAGCAGAAAGACCAAGGCAGTTTAGCATCAATCTAGCAGATTAAAATTTTGCTGTAAAGATACGTTTTCTTCAACCTCATTCTCATTCGTTTTTCCATACCACTGTAGCTGGCGTTTGAATTCCCAGGAAGCAGAATTGGTGTCTTAATGATACGAGCCTTTTTGCCTTGCTTACACTGTTAATACTCTTATCCCTTTTCTGATATGAAACACTTTTTGTAGAAACAATATACACATTTGTAAAGAAATTATAAAAGGATTCTCCTTTTGAAGATAATGAGTTCTCTTCAGGAACTGCAGGTTACGTGGAACACAAATGAGCTCTAAGTGGAGGGATTTAAAGTCCTGCTACAGCATTTAATTTCTTGAGGAAAGGAGTTCAGTTCAAGGTTAGCCTGTTATTGTGGCACTGGCAACTACTTCTCTCATTCCTGTTCTTCTGCCAGCAGTACCGCACAAAAGGCAGTCATTTTTATTTAATACGTAGGGAGGTATTAATCACTGCAGTGTTTTCTCGCAAAAATTTGTCTTGTCAAATTCATTGTTTCACCACTCATTACAATAATAGGTGTTTAATTACTCAATAAGAGCAGTTTATAGATTCCATTTTTCCTGTTTGCTGGACAAATGGTATTGATTTTGTACTTTGATGCAACACGAAACTGTATTAAACACAATTAGAATTCTAAGGCTGGCAATGTGTATCAGTTATGGTAACTGAGCTCCTTGCTAAAGAAAAAACATCTTCCACATTTTCAGTACATTTAAATTCCCAGGAGAAGAAAAGATCTTTAAGGACACTCCTTTTATTACACGAGTTCTTGGTGCGGGTTCTGTTTCATTTTCACTGCCGTTTGTGATTGCTACAGATTTTATATAATCAAGAAAAATAGTTTATGTAATATTTTTTGGGGTAATAATCCCTCTACAATGGTAACAAGTTGAGCACATTTCAACCCGCTCAACAATTTTACCATTGTCTCGTCCTACCTTCATGCCATACTTAAGAACAAGGTTTCTTGCATGAGAAATAAAAATGATACTGTGCCCCAAGCTTGAGTTTGGACAGTAAAAATCTATGAGACTAGGGAAGGCAGCAGACGACTTTTTCTATTTTTCCTAGAGCTTTCAGGTTTTTTCAAAGGGTGACTATTAAGACACATGTGGGGTTTTCTTTTTCTTTCTTTTTTTCTTTCTGGTGATGGTTATTATTCTACTGTCATTCATGGCGTGTTATTGGTGTATCAGTATCTGCATAGGCTTGAGCTTAGTATTCTGGTAGGATTTTGGCTAATTTGCAAAAGTTGCACTGCCAAAATAGTTGTTCAGTACTTTCTTTGTGGGTCAGGACATTTTTAATTACAATTCTTTTCTGCTAGTGCTGCTTTTGTAACAATTTCCAGTTGGGAGTGTTTAATATTTTCTTATTTTGTGTTTGTTTTTGTTTCCAAAGAGTCAGAATTAAAAAGCATGGACTGAAGGTTAGCATACTCAAATATCTGTGTCTGAATCAAGAAAAGAAGAATGATTCTTGTCACTGTGCATTCCTCTGTACAAACTTGTTTAAGTAACAAAATCTTTATGGTATTTTGATGCTTGTTGGGTTCAAGCTTCTAGGTAAATAAGTTAGATAATATCCTTAGCGTACAATTCCTATTTTTTCTTCTTATTAGTTTTGTTTCTAGGTTCTGCTTGCGTTTAGCTCAGTTTTGCTATTTCTTGAAAATCCAGACAGAATTTATGAAAAATATACCATGATTGGATAATATTTTTGATGACAACATGTCACGACAGAGATATGTGTGTTAATTTTTCCTGCATCTAAATGTTCTCAAAGTACGACTGAAATAGATAAGAGAAATGCAAGTGCTTGAAATGTCTTTTGAATTGCATATTTAGGTGCGGCGTGTGCTTGTTGGGGAGCATGGTTCATATCAGGAAATGTGCAACATTTAATCACCTGTATTTAAAGGAAGCGCTGTTTTTGCCCCTTGCTTTGGGAACCTGTTCATATTGCATAATTTCACAAATGCATATTAACATGCTTCCACTCATCTTTTACAGAGTATCCCTCAAACTCTGAAAAGCTCCAGTTCATTATTTAAACTTACTTTAAGAGCTTCAATGGGACTACTCGTGCCTAAACTTAAGGACATGTTTAAGTGCTTTGCTGGGTCAAACTTTATACTGGGTGGACCTTCTTGTTTCTCCTTTCAGACAAATAATTTGTTTCCTATGTGTTCTGAACAACTGGGAAACCAATGGCTCATTCCATTGTTTGTGTTTTAGGCGGTGGGTTAGGTGTTCTTTGCTTTATGAAAATCAGTACAAATTTCAATTACACGAACAGCAGGTAAGATGTCAAAACTAAAAAGATGGAGGATGTGCGTTCCAATCTGTGGTGATGTCTCAGCTATCCAGATGTTATGGGAAAATTGAATAAATGTAAGTGGGATTCTGAATAATTGAATATATCGTTCTTATTTATTTGGATTACTGTAGCACTTAGAGGTCTCGACCAAGATGGTGACCTTGTTGTGCTGGTATTGTAAAAACATGTAGTGAGAGACTGTTCTGCGTCAGAGAGGTTACATTCTAAATAGCTGAGACGCACAAAGGTTAATAGGGACACAAAGAGGCGCTGAAATGTGAAGAGACTTGCCCAAGGTCATATAGCAGGTCAGTAGCAGAGCCGCGAGTTAAGCCTACATCTCCAGACTCCTATTGCAGTGTCCTATACACTAGATTGCCTCCCCAATGATTAAACTATCTGCCTTTAATAGCTATTGAGGGAAGTAATTGTCTTTGATTTAGCAGGGAATTTTGGACAGTGACATTTGACTGCATTTCTAGTTGGTTCTTGCATGTCACGCAAAATACAGAGATACCGTTTGATAATAAGGGAAAGAACATTAAAGCATGACTCGTATTTTGCCGTGCTTACTGCAGATTTAGTAAACCCTTTTTGAGAGGTGGGTGCTATTTCATAGAACGTTAGCTACAACTGCTGGTGTTTCTTGCTGTTTTACACATGTATTTTTGCTTTTCAGGTGTAGCATACAACATCATAGGTAGAGGTAACTAACCACCTTGATTGGCTCCCAGGCAATAATGTTTTAATTACTTTGGCCAAGCCATCCTGAAGCCTCTATCTTCCTTATGACAATTCACTTTAGAAGCTACACTGCTTCATTTCAGTAACTTTATTACCATTTGGCTCAGAGATTGCTATTTCGCCTTGGCCACAGATTTCATCAGTTGCCCGGTTCACCTTTGTCCACACTATACTTGTGAAATGACCTGCTCCTTTAGTGCTTGTCAATAGTAAATTGCTGCATCCTCAGTGTCCAGGCTGAAGCACAGTAAAGAACACAACTCTTTATTAAATTACTGGATTTTACACTTAATTTTTTTGGATTAAACCTGAATGTGGAAAGTCTTAATTACCATTTAATACCAAGTAATTAAAGCACTGACCAGGGTCAGCTATATAAAGCACATCAGTTTGAACTGCCACCTGATTAATAGGCTTGGTGATATAAAAAGTTCAGCACAAAAGCATGCTCTGCCAGGGTCACTGCTTTAATAGCTGTGGAAAGTGCAGTTTTTGCTGTAATTCTGTTCTAACAATTGGATCAAAATAATAATTTGTGAGGTGTTCATGGTTGGCTTCTCCAGCGTGACGTCAGGTGAATTATTTGAATTTGACGTCAGTTAAATTGGTTTTGTGGGATATATTGATGAGCAAACCGGTTTGGCTCAGATCTTTTCTTAATTTAATTTACATTCTTCAAAGTGAACCATCAAGTACAATTTTTTTCCAGCCTTCTCTTCCAGATGAGAGTTAAGTTTAGGGAAGGATAGAAGATGTAATGTGCATCAGTTGTGTCTATATTTTCATCTGTTTATGTACATACAATCCTTGATTTATTGTAGCTCAGGTGCCANCCAGCCTTCTCTTCCAGATGAGAGTTAAGTTTAGGGAAGGATAGAAGATGTAATGTGCATCAGTTGTGTCTATATTTTCATCTGTTTATGTACATACAATCCTTGATTTAATGTAGCTCAGGTGCCATATGCACTTTGGTGTGTGTTTGCTTGTGAGTGTGTGTTTGGGAGTGTGTGCACACAGTTATACCAAATAGTTGGCTTAATAGCTGTGGTTTTATATCCCTGTGTGTGTATATATGTATATCTTCCCGTATTGCATTCTGTTATGAATGCTTTTCCTGCACCANAGAAGATGTAATGTGCATCAGTTGTGTCTATATTTTCATCTGTTTATGTACATACAATCCTTGATTTATTGTAGCTCAGGTGCCATATGCACTTTGGTGTGTGTTTGCTTGTGAGTGTGTGTTTGGGAGTGTGTGCACACAGTTATACCAAATAGTTGGCTTAATAGCTGTGGTTTTATATCCCTGTGTGTGTATATATATATATCTTCCCGTATTGCATTCGGTTATGAATGCTTTTCCTGCACCGTGCTTAGCCCCAGAGGCTCTGGTCTGCAGGATCATTTGAACATTGTGCTGTGTTCACATTTGATATAGTGAGGTTTTGTTTTGTTTTTTAAACACTTAACAGTTTATTGATAGGGCCTGGGCAAACCGCTGCACCTTCAGAGGACTCAATTAGCTTTCGCCGGGCTCAGTGTGCATGCAGCAGGCAACCCATGCATTAGCAATTGCAGATGGGAGCCATAATGATTTTCATCTACTGACGGTTCCATGAGCATTAATTTTGACGACATCCTACAAAGTAGGTAAGCGTGGTTATCCTCGCTTTATTACCAAGGCTTCAAGAGGAAGCATTAAAGCCTCGATCCCACTGATAAGTGTGCATGTGCTTATCTCTACACATGTAGGCAGACCTGCGTATTGGAGTGGGAGAGCCTTTTTCAGGAAAGTTAAGGACATAGGTTTTGAGCAAATTTTCTGTTAGTTGAAGATTTCCATGTCAGGGCTAGGTTTTGGGTCTGGAATACTTGGTTCTGGCTTTGGTCCTCATACTTCAGCACCACTTTCAAATAAACTTACAAATACTGTTTTTCATTATTTACTACAATGATTACTTAATATATAATAGCAAGGGTGTCAGCTCTCATATTTCCAGTGAAGAGTGCTGACAGTTGTGTGAGTTACTTGCTGTGAATTCACTTCAGTTTTGATGTCAATGTGGATCAGGTGTTTTACTTTGCTTTTTTGTTATTGTTTTTGAATCTGAATTTTGCTTTTACCTGTGCTCTGTATAGTTATTGCACACAAGGTCCTTAGCTGAGATTTGGGTCTCTCTGTACTGGGTGCCCCACTTCTCTGTAAGAGCACGCAGTTAAAGGCAACAGAGATGAAGTTGCGAGAAACAGTTCTCTTGACTTTTGTTACAACCTTGTTTGAAAACCATGGTTGCGACAGCTTTCCCAGCCACTAAAGGGACACATGTGCTTTTCCTCCAGCCTGGATGGAAGTGAACCGCCCCACGCCTCTAGGCAAGCCAAAATTTCCTTGAGCACTGGCTCTGGGGCACTGGCTGCTGGCTCTGGGGGCCGCGTGAGGCTTCTGGCGGGATCTGGATCTGGGATTTGTTTCATCCTATCCTCCAGCCTGAGCTGCAGGAGTTGGTTTGCATCCAGCTCTGTGAATGGAGCACTGCATGGGTAGCACAGGACCATATTGCAAATGGTGCCGTGTGGGGCTGTCACAGTTGCCGCTGAGCCCCTGCTCCTTTCTCTCCGGATGTTCATAAAGCTCTCTTTAATTTGACAGTTGTGAAGTACACATTTTAAATAATAAATGGGAAATTTGACTTGCACACTGTTTTTTTGGCATTTGCTCATGATCTGCTTCTGTTAAGGATTAATATCTCCTGCTAGATGGGAATGAACACACTGATGTATCTTCACAGGCGCTGAGATAGCGTTCAAAGCAGTTACAGGTTGTTTTATCAACCATATGCCTTTCAGTTTTACTCTTAAAACAGCACCAGCACAGCAATAAATTGAAACTTCGATTGTCAGAGTATTTCAGCTTCTGATAAATAGACACAGCAAGCCTAGCTATTTTTTAATATTCCTACTATGATGAAATAAGTTTAGCTGAATGATTCAGAGAGATGAACAATTTTAACATACTGAGCAAAGAAAAGGGAACCTTGCGATGCTAAGTAAGTGATTCAGTGATTAAACTACAGAAATTATGCCTCAGGCTGTGCTGTAGTTGGAACTTCCTATAAAACTGTGTTCTTTTCATAATATAGCTGATAGACACAAGGCAATATCAAACTGTCAGTCATTCAAATTTAGGCATTCATAAACACATTTCCAAAAGTGTTGCCCTATTTTGCAGTTGGCAAAATAGACGCTGAGAAAAATTGCTTGAGAAGCACTGTGATCCAGCAGACAGTGACTCCTGTGGTAGTCAGATGGGATTACTGAAGCTCCAAGGTTAACTTGTGAAAGGGTTAAATTTTGAAAAGGTAGTGGGGCCAAAAAAGAAAGGATTTATTAGTGTATTTGAAATTGTTTTCCGTTCAGTCAGTAGCAGATTGATGACAATAACACCAGCTTTTTTTTTTTTTTAAACTGGATCTAGGCTTCCAAAGCATTTTCATATCCTCTGGTAGAATCTGTTGGAAATCTGTCCACAGAACTCCAGATCATCACGGCTGAAAAACCTGGACTGCAAAAATCGATGTGATGATAAAAAGAACCCATTGTTTTCCAAGTCCCTTGTTCCAAGACTTAGTTTGACAAGTTCAAAACAGCCCTCCTGTGAATACATGACAGAAGTCTGAAAAATTAAAGCTCAAGTTCTCTGTGTTTACATATGCTGGTTCTTTATTGTCAGAGATTTTAAAAACTAGCCACTAGCTTGAAATTGCTCCCTAACTCATAGAGTAGGCTTTCGATAAGAGCATGTGTATGACAATGCTCTGTAGAGCTTTCCCCCCCTCCATACAAACAAAACTAAATAAACAGCAGCAGGGTGGGTTTTGCTTTTGGTTTTTTATGTTCTGGAAAACTCTTCAGTGGACAGACTAACTACATGACATTTTAGCCTGTTCTGAGAAGGCGAAGGTTAGTAACTGGAAGAAAAAAAAAAGATAATTACGATAAAGGTTGATATGCAATCTAAATAAATATTCAAATGCTCTTTAACAATTACAGCGTGTTGAATTTTTCGATGTACAAACCTATTCCATACAAAGGAAGGTGCTGAGTGCAGACATATTTCCTTTGAGTGAAGTGAGTACATCTCAATTCTGAAACCTGCTTGACAAGGTTAAAAAAAAAAAGAAGGAAGAATTTGATGAACAAAACATAGAATTGTTTGGTTCTATTAAGAAATGTCACCATTTATCTAAGTAAAACTATTAAGCCATAACCTGTATCTTTTCTTTCACCTTGGTGTATGTCTAGGGTAAAGGTTCAAACCAATCTTTTTCATGTACATAATCATGGGCTGCAATTAATCACAATCTAGTTCTTTTAAAAAGAATCCATTAAGAAATCACACCAGATGAACAGCCACTAAAGTAGAAAATCTGATGCATTAAGAGTTACAGGCTTGCCATGTAAAGTTTGTGTAGCATTTAACAACACTTAAAAGAATGTTAAGAGTAACTTATATGTTATGGCAGTATTCACAGAAATGAAAATTAGAGGGGAAAAAATGCAACTAAAGTAATGTACTGGGTTTGTGTGGCAAGGTTTTGGTAGCGGAGGGGCTACTGGGGTGGCTTCTGTGAGAAGCTGCTAGAAGCTTCCCCTGTGTCCGATAGAGCCAATGCCAGCCAGCTCCAAGACGGACCCACTGCTGGCCAAGGCCGAGCCCATCAGCAACGGTGATAGCGCCTCTGGGATAATGTATTTAAGAAGAGGGTAAAAACCCCCTGCGTAACGGCAGCCGGAGAGAGGCGTCAGAATATGTGAGAGCAACAGCTCTGCAGACATCAAGGTCAGTGAAGAAGGAGGGGGAGGAAGTGCTCCAGGTGCTGGAGCAGAGATGCCCCCGTGGTGCAGCCCATGGTGAGGCAGGCTGTGCCCTTGTAGCCTATGGAGGTCCACAGTGGAGCAGATCTCCGCCTGCAGCCCATGCAGGACCCCACGCCAGAGCAGGTGGATGCCCGAAGGAGGCTGTGACCCCATGGGAAGCCCACACTGGAGCAGGCTCCTGGCAGGACCTGTGGCCCCATGGAGAAAGAGCCCACGCTGGAGCAGGTTTGCTGCCAGGGCTGTGAGCCGCGGGGAGCACCCTGTTCCTGAAGGGCTGCACCCCGCGGGAAGGACCCGTGCTGGAGCAGTTTGTGAAGAACTGCAG
>VZSC01012621.1:812842-834324 GCA_013398225.1 Steatornis caripensis | reverse complement strand
AGGGGTAAGAGTTTTAAACTGAAAGAGGGTAGATCTAGATTAGCTATTAGGAAGAAATTCTTCACAATGAGGGTGGTGAGACACTGGCACAGGTTGCCCAGGGAAGTCGTGGATGCCCGTTCCCTTGGAGTGCTGAAGTCCAGGTCAGATTGGGCTTTGAGCAAATTGGTCTAGTGGAAGATGTCCCTGCCCATGGCAGGGGGGCTGGAACTGGATGATCTTTAAAGGTCCCTTCCAACCCAAACCATTCTATGGTGCTATGATTCTATGAAAAACAAGGGATGTTCAGGCCTTCACTGTGAATCGACTAATAATATCATTGCGGAACACACTATGAGCAGCCCGATACCCTTTGGCCTACTTCACGGTAAACCGATACAGAAGTTGCCAGAAGGTACCAAGAAACAGCTGAGCAGATCCAAGATCACGGCAGAAGTACAAGGAGTAAGGTCTTTTTCACTGACATGTGCTTAGCCTACTGCATTTTTATGGCATCGCCAAAGGATCTGAAAGCGCCTCTGCTGCCCAGCAAGCTAGCCTACAGCTACCTCAACAGGACATATCACGCTAGACTCAGATCTCAAGTAACCTTCAAACCTGGTGCATTAATTTCAGAAGGCCCTGACAAAAAAAAAAAGTCATCCTCAGTGTAAAACTCACCTCCTCGGAAATGTTCTCATTCCACCAGTTTAAGCACTGCTCCAGAGGATCCAGCAATATTCTAGAGTTCCCCTAGTTGCTAAAGTCAGTTCGGGAGAGGTCAAAAGCAAGACCTCTTGCAGCAAGCGAGGAAGAGACTGTTTTCAGCTCTAAGAGTCTAGGTTACATGGGAATAGCTGAGAACAGCCTATCTTTTTTGGAGCTGTAGCCAGTTTTAAGACTGCTTAAGCTGCTTTCCCCAGCTCCATTGCAACATCCTTCTAAATTATGAGGCTGTTCACAAGGTCAGGATGCTGGCCCATACGTCCAGAGAGCAGACAGCCTCAGTCTTTGTGGCTGACACAGCCCATTGCCTCTCAGCTGAGCAGTCCTGTCCTGGGAGACCAAGGGTCATGGGGTAAGGACAAAAATATGCAAATCACAAATTCCTGCCTTTACTGACAGCTCTGTAACCATAGAGGTATACAGGAAAAGTCAAAGATGCCATCAGCCCCCTTAGTCTTATTTAAGAATGGTCTAAATGGTCTCTGAATTCACTGGACACAAGTTCTATGAAAGCAAGCCTCAGACACCTGAGCAAAGACTTCAGAGATTGTCTCTTTCTCCCGTGGTGAATATGATATCCTACCCTCCCTTGTGACTCCGAGTTTCTAAAACAACCCAGACCCAGCCTGCTGGCAAGCATCCTGACATTTGCAGGGTTCAGAAAGCTTATCAGAGAGACCACTTTCCACTCACCACCTCAGTAACTCATGTTCCCTTCACATTCCCTACTCATACCTCCTCAAGGTCAGATCTAACAGGACAGATCTTCTGCACAGGCCTGTTGTATAGGACATGCCCTTCTCCAAGACAGTGACCCCCTGAATCCTTGGAGGGTAAACAGCACATTTTCTCCAGCTTTTAGCTGTCTGTAGGAGTTACAGCATCCTGCAAGGTCTCACTAATGTAAAGACAGAAGAATCTCAAGAACACCATACTGGATTCCTGTGCCTTTGTTACAAGGAGAAAATTTTGTTGCATATTATCTATCTCAACAGCTGGTAACAGACAGTGAGGGAGACAAAACTAATCAGAACGCACCTTGGTGGAAAAATAGTAGTTGCCTGGATTTGTCTCCGCGCTGATGAGAGAATGTTTCACGCCAGTCAGTTAAACTATACCTCCTGCTGTAAAGTTACACAACAACTTGGCGTTCCCTCCCTGATTACAGAGATTGAAGATGCATGGTAAATGCAGGAAATGGCAGAATTTTGTTGCTGCTGTAGCAGCTTGCAGAATTCAAAAGCCTTTAGACTCAAGTGCAATGCCCCACCTGCAGAGCAGAGCAGATCATGGCACAGGTTTTCAGTTTACACCATCCTGGCTGCACACAGCAGTTGTGCACCCTCTCTGCCTAGTCTAACATGAGTGTTTCAGTACTCTGACACTCTCTCAGACTGGGATTCAGGACAGAAGTCTTCAGCACCCTTAAGCCCTTTGGATTCTGTACACCCACCACTCTCCAATTTGAATCAGGTCTTTCCAAAGGTGGATCAGTTGCTCTGCCAGGAGCCATTAGACATAAATACATCAAGATAAAGTATTTTTCCCTGTTTCGCTTGCAAATTAAGCTACAAGGCTACAATATAGCTCTCAAAAAGCCCTTTGGCTAATACTCACAGTCTGGCGTCTCCTGTAGGTGAAGTTCTTCCATAGCAGCAATCCCAGCTGCGTCCAGAAAGCCATCTTGCTTCAGAAAGTCTAGGAGCTCACTTTGTGCAGCAGCAGTGGCAGTACACAGCAGAGACGTTGTAGGTGGGCATTAACTGGAGGAAAAAAAAAAGAAAAAAGAAAAAATTTGAAAGGAAAAAGCTGTGTCAGCCAGAACAGAAAAGGTGACAAGACAGGGAAAGACAGAGGCTGCACTCTGACTCCATGTAAACTTGCAGCCCGCCATGGTACTCCCCATCACTGCCTTCTTACCCCATGCATCCAGTGAAGTCTCATGGGTCTGAGTAAGACCAGCTTTAGACTCACTGTCTCTTACCTCAGAGCTCTGAGGCACAAAAGAATGCAATACCCACAAGACAATTATTTTTCTCCTTCCTGTTCAAAAATTCCAAGAGCAAGAACAGCCCAGAAAGGGGAAAAAACTGTAGGCTTTGAAAGCTGTTTTAGAGACCCCTGAAAGAGATTGAACTGTACAATTCAACTCTTCATTTTTTTAAAGCTTCTTTCCATATTTACTTCTACAATCGTGAAAAGCCTGCTGCCAAATTAGGAAAGCTTTTGTTTTGAAGTCAAATCAACACCATCACTTGTAGGAGAAAAAGCTATGCACTTAACAGGCAAGGAAGAAACATCCATTTCCCTGAAGGTAAGCGACTAAGAATGACCTGCAGCCATTCATATTTGGATAAAGTGAATGGAAAATTGCTGTTGAGTCAGCGTCAGGTCTTGTAACCATCTGGCCTCCAAAACGGTTATGATTTGGGTGCATTGAGTATGCACCTTGCAAGAGTCTACCCAAGTATCAGGGGTTGAAAAACACATTTGTCTCTCTGGTGGCTATTAATAATAGCATGGTATAGGCTTGGGTACACACAGACTTCCAGGAAGATTCAATCAAATGGAAAGGTGAGCTCACAGCACACTCAACTTCATTAAAACTTTTTTTTTTTCAGAATTAATTTGGCATAGCTTAACTTACTTTTGAGTTTAAGACACTTCATATTAAGAGTACTTTCATTCTGAGTAAATGTCCACACAGGAATTTAGCTAATCCACAATGAATTAATTCTGATTTATGTACTCAAATACAGTCTGTTGACGGGCTCAGCACTAACTGCGTAGCTAGCAGCCTAGTCAAACACACAGTGAGAGAACCATTCCCTCCAGCATCTGTTAAGCTGGGAACACACATGTTTTTGATTGCAGTGTCCCACATACCAGTACCCTAGCCCAATGATTCAGAGCTGCATGCCTGATTGCAAACTGCATTGAAAAATTTTCCAAAATCCATAAATGTGCTAGGAACACAAGACTTCCTCAGGAAATGCTCTGACCAGTCCTACACTGGAGTAAGACTAGATGATAAATGGCAATTCTGGACGTGAGCTTTGAGTTAATGAATACTTGTGGCCTTTAAGTCTCACCCAAAAATAAATTCCATTATTACAATGACTTGCAGATTAAGAAACTTTTCTCAAATAATACAGGTGTGTGTTACAAAAAAAATCCTCTACCATGACTAACAAAAACAATTAAACCCATTACGCCAAGTTCTACAGATAATTACACTGTAGTATCACAACAGGACAACACTGCTTCTTAATGCCAGTACACAGAACCAGAGACCAATAACAGACACCTGCAAAAACCTAGAAACTGAACCTCATGTCAGCACACAGTCAGCTGAGTGTACAGACAGCACTGGCTCATTAACTTCTGCTAGGTACTGCTGTAATTCACTGACATGACCTCTGCAGATGCTCATCTTCACAGAGGGATGCCCAACTGCTCTGACAGGATAGCCTTCCTCCCCGGCCCAGTGCTTCCTGCTGGCTGGAGCACTCTGATACTAACACAGACCAGCTGCATGCACATCTGGCTTGTAAATGGTGAATTTCCATACATGCTTAGAGTGAGACACTTGATAGACTCGCCCTTTCTGGACAATCTCAAAGGGCAAGTCCTGGCTGCTGAGGACTGGGCGCGCATGCATGCTCATCAACCCAAAGCACACATTTGCTTACAGGTTTGCATACAGGGGGGCTTTACAGCATCTCCTCTGCTTGTCAGTACTGTACATTTAAAGCAGTAACAAACATGTAACCCACAGAAGAAACTGAGTAGGGAATATTATCACCTCTTCTTTGTACCCCCTCTGCTGACCCGTTTCTGCTCAGGATTCAGGGGATTTGGCAACAATGCTTTTACTCGCCATTATGAGCAACCTGGATTGCTACTCAAGCAGTGCACACGTGCTCCATGACCAACGTGGTGCAAAAATCCTTCACAGAACACTAGGAGAATTGCTCCTTTCAAGCATTTCTCTGTAAGCATACTGGTCTGTGGGTCACAGACCTCCATTTGCTTTGCTGAGCTCTCCAGTGTGCCACAAGACATTAAGACTTTCTGCCCGAGACCAACACTGCTTCCACAGCGCAAGTCTGGCACATAAAGGACATGAAGACACCGCACAACCTTCTACAATCACCAGTAGTTTTGCAACAGATTTTATCATCAGAAGGCTGTTCAGAGTACCCACTCCATATTCCCCCTCTCTACAAAAAATATTAACACTCTGCAACAAACTAGTTTCAAATGCTTTCCAGCAATGACAGCTAAAGACCAAAATCCACATGTACCAGAGGAAGACTGCAGGAAGGATCCCAGGGACAGCCAGAGACCTTTGGCATTCTCATCAATGGAAATACAACCAACTCTTGTACCGTCCTACCGTGCACAGATGTAGAATAGAGTTTGAAGCAGTCTGTGGGCTAATCCCAGGGCAGCTGGTTTAACTCACATCAGTGAAAATCCAGACATTGGTCCCTCACAATTGCAGTCAGTCCACAGGATCCAGGACACAGAAATACTGCATTGTAGAGGCTGTAGGGTTCACACTGCACTATCAAACTGTAGTGAGATAAGGGCACATACTTGATCATTCAACCCATCTCAGCTGATCAGCAGAAGCCTGTGCAGCCAGGAGGGCGCAGCTGTGGGGCCAATTGCATGGACCCCAACTCTCTGGATTTCACTTAAACTTCACTGGGAACAGAGCAAATGTGCTGGCCTTCAAATAAGACTAGTTTGCCTGTATACACGTTCTAAATGAAGCAGAAATACTGATTCGTAAGGACTGTACTTGTGGACTGGAAAACCAGGGGACAGAGCCTAACACTGGGTTATTCACCACCAGCCCAAAACCTGAACCTGAAGTATGTCCAGTTGTTCTTCTTCCAGCCATGCTGGGGTGACAGCTTCTGCCCCAGTATCTGTTACAGACTGGGTAACAGATTTGTTGATGCTTAGAACTACCTCCAATTTTGATCCACAGAGGCTGACATACTTGGTTCACTGCTGATACAAGTTAACTACATTCACTTGAATTACTAATGCATCAGAAAATGCTCTGCAAACTAAGAATGTCAGAGGAAAATGGGTTAGCACCCTTTCTGATGTTCTTCCAGCTGACAAAAGGCAAGATTTGTAAGCCAGAGATGCAGAAAACTGACAGACCCAACACTTCCAGCTCAGTTAGAGCTCAAGTCCATCTGTATTTCCACTTCAGACTAGTCTGAGAAGTTGAACACAGCTGGGAAATCTGACTTGCCGCTTAGCACGGCAGTGCCAAAACACACAAATACCAGTTAGTTTCCAATGTAGGTTTTTGTGTCGCACCTAAGTAAAATGTTGTGAGCCAACAGTAGATATCGGTGATCACTCCTGACACTTACTGAGAACCATCAAAAGCAGCAACACTGTTTCTGTCTAGAAGAAGAAAAGTTATGTGAATTCATCCCCATCACTTAAAAATTTTCTGTGATATGAAGTACCACAGCTCTGCTGAAGAGAATGGGGATTTATGCCTGCCAATAGTGGAACAGTCCTTCGAAAGCGCAATCTCTTGCTTTTATAAAGCACTTATTCCCTGAAAAGTAGGAAGAATTCCCTCAAATGGAACAAATACTACAGCTTAGTTGTGGGGAGGTCTTTGTGTAAGACATCCAATTTACACATCCAATCTTTTCATTATGTGAACACTGCAAGTTTTCCAGTAGATGTAGATACCATCATAGAGCAAAAAAAAGCCTAGAGGCATCAGACTTACTTCTTTTCATCACCTAGAAATGTATTTTTGTCTAACTCTGCTTCAGCATTTCTCCACCTCTTCACCAACACATGCAACACAATTGCACAACTTACACCACATAGAGCACACCAGGGGAGACTCAAAATACAACTTTGGGGTATACCTGGCAGCTGCCTAGTAACTCCGCACAAACTCAAACTGCCACCTTACCACAAACAAACATGTATCGTCAGAAGGGCCTGTTTGATAATTGAAACAAGCAATACGTGCTTAGAACAACACCCCGAATCCAGGCATATGCCCTATGCAACATGCAGACACAGCAATAAGCATTTGGTTAAACAATGAGCCAAGAAAAAGTAAGGATGAAGAAGCCATTTTGTATTTAGACAGCAAATAAATGGTGGGGATCTAGTACACAGAGGTTCCTGCATGTTCTACCAACATGCCACTCAGACTTGTGCACACTTAACATTTGTTAGGTGTCTCAATTTTTCCCAATCCCAGAAAAAAAACCACACAGGATGGATCAAGTAAAAAAGATGTCTGAATGCTTCCCCAGATGTTTGATGGAGTTTACCCCAGTCTCTTCCTAGGGAGAAATTTACCCTTACAATTACAAAAAAGCTTATTCAGCCTGCAGAATCAGTGGACATCAGAGGATGGGCAGGAGGTGCAGAGCAATTTGCACCTACCTTCTGATCCGGCCTGGAGTTTCTGCTTCACTCTCAGTAAAAGTTCTAACATCAGGTCAGCACCTTCTACTTGTTCAGACCAGCAACCACAACACTCACCAGCAAAATTAAAGCACAAGGTCCACGCACTTGTCCCATGGTCTGCCTTTGTAGAAGACCCCCTGCACATGACATTTCCTGCCGCTGTAGAAACCTTGCACGGCCTCCAGACCTTTGGGGCTGCAATTCCATCTCAGTGCACAATTCAGAAAACTTCTTTTAAGAGAAAATTAGACTATGCAGCAACCTCTGAAAATGCTGACAGTGAAACACATACTTTGACCAACCTTTTCTTTCTAGATCAGTTCTACCCACTACTTGGAAGAAGAATGGCCGCTTAGAAGTCCATTAGCTGGTATGCCAAGAGTCTCCATACCCAATCCATTTTAAATACAAAGCCATGTATTTTTACAGCTGTAGATTTAAAGAGGAAAAATGCTCAAGTGGCACGGAATCAACTCCCCACCCCCAGTGCATGGTGTCTGTACTAAGTAAACATAAAACAGCCTTCAAAAGCAGCGTTCTGCAAACAATGCAGCTGTTTGCTTTCTTTGGGGGGCGAAAAAAACCTTTCCCCTAGAGAAGAAACAACTATTTAGACAGGAAACAAAGTGAACTTATCAAACCTTATGAGACTGGAACATTTTGAGATTTTGGCAACAGGCTATAGACCCTTTATGTCTCCAGCAATGACTTCAACCCAGTCCCGGTCAGCAGAGCTAAAAGCTTTTACACTAGTTGATGAAGGTTCCTCCACAAAACCAGTTAGTGGCCTCTGTCTCATTCTCTCCGTCAGATTTCCACATCACAAAAGCTACCAGCACTGGCAGCTTTCCACAGACCAAGCAGCCATGGAGAGTACCCGTCTAATACCTAAAGATGATGTCCTTATGAAGGGGAAAAAAGGCATTTGGTGGGCACAGCACAGGTCTGAACTACTTCAGCCAGTGCTGTTCCTCTCCCAAGAGCATAGTACAGCACTTCACGCTTTCTACCTCATATGAAAAGTTGCTTAAGTCCAACAGCTTTTGTCTATGTATGTATCACGTCAAACAAGACTCATTTTGGAAGAAAAGGGGCAACTGAAGCACAAACACCAGATTTCAACAGTAATATAGTCCTCTTTGGGAATGCTGATAAATGTCTTAACATTTCATTTCCTTTAGGCAGTGTCAGGCTGCTCCATTTTGTGGAGCAAGTAATATCATAAGCCACCTCAATTCTGCAAAGCCCAGATCCAAGGCCAAAGTCCCCCAGTGCTCCATATGCCATCACTTGAGAGCAGGTCCCCGCGAAGGCTGTGAACACCAAGGCAGGACAGAAATGTCTGCCTCATGAACTGGCATCTTGACTCAGAGAAGACAAACCATTAAAGATTTAGTGGCCTGGGTGGGCATCTGGGCAGCAAAGGTGCAGATTAAGCCAAGAGTCCAGAACTAAATCCACATCTCCCAAATCAGGGTCTAGCATCTTGGCCACTTCTCTGCAGAGCACCAGGATTTCGCTTCTTCCAGCACAGTAGCTACAATCAAGTGACTTACTCTTACATAACTACATCCACTTTGTACAACCTATGACCGTGCAAGGCCACAAGAAGCTCTTAAGGCACAAGTACTTAGAGAAAACCTTCACCATAACTTGCACAATTCCCTGAAAAGGAAAAGCTCTTTGCATCTATGCAATTTCAAATGACACTAATGGAGAAGGAGAAACTGCATTAAACCCAGTTCTATTGAGATTAAGCTAGATAAAGAGCAGCTGTGGATAAATGCAATCAATTTTTTATCCTGTTGCTAGAGATCTAATCGGAGATAATATCCACAGCAGAAACAGCCAGTACATAAAGAATCTGAAGTAATGTCCGTTCTGTGATCAAAACAACTCAAAGCTTGCAAAACCCACATAAGGAAGGCTGACATTCCCATCTCTAAAACTTTCAATAAGTTAAAAAACTTATGACACCTACTGGAGGTCTAAGAAAGAGGGGAAACCATCACTCAAACAGTAACACTTTTATAGGAATAATAGTATTGCTCTTTTAAGGTAATCTTTTAACCTGAAGAACCTGAACTAAGTTACAAAAAGGTGCCATGAAAAGTCTTAGCAGCACACAGAGTTCAAGCAACTCACCTGAGGGCACAAGCAAAGCAAACTCAGAGATGAGAGTACAACCACCAGATCTCACACATCTGTCCTCTGGTTTAAGCACTGCTAGACTCTGCAGCAATCACAAGCAATGCAGGATCAGCAGTAAAGGTGTGAGCTTTGAACCTGTAGCCTGTTGCCTGGGACACAGGATCATTATCAGTGGAGCCAAACGGCCAGTTAAAAGCAAGTCTTTCACAACCTCCTAGCAGAGGACTTCCATTTCTCTCCCACTTGCCAAAAGAGTATTGGACATCAACATTCCTATTCCACCTAAAAATTCACTCAGCCCGAAGTGCTTTCCTCTTCAAAATCACCTAGGTCAGACCACAGGGTATACACCAGCTCCCTGTTACTAACGATGTGATTGGAGAGCTTCTGGGTCAGCAGGCAAGAATTTAATTAGGACCACAAACAACAATATTTGGGTGGTAATTCTTGGCAAGATCCTCTGCTAGTTTACATCACTTTACACTCACTTATTACCAGGCTTAGGTTTGGTAGTAAACAGGTTCTGTCCTTGTTCTCCCGTGCTTACTAATACTGAAAGCAACTAGTACATTGCTTTCAACATGGCCATCTGTCCGCCCTCTAAATAACAATGATTTTATGACAGAAGCACTTCAAGATCCAGCTTCATGATAATCCCCAACCAGTTTGACTCATTTTCCCTGCTTGAGGAGCACATCAAGTTTTATAAAACTAGTATTAAAGGATAGTGCCAAAACATCAGGAAGCTGATGACATGTTCTCACAGAATCCACCTAGTGACCTGCACCTCTAGTCCAGACAAACCTGACACGCAGCATCTCACTCATCCACGGGGTCCTTAAGGCAGCGTGCACACAACTACAAAATACTGAATACATTACTTCCCTTTGTTGTGTAACGGTACCCAACCTCACACAAGATTGGAAACAACCAGTGGAAAAGGACTTATTTTAGCACAAGTTGACAAGAAAATACCTATTCACAACTTGCCTTAACTGCTGCTGTTAAAACGATTAGTGATGTAACCCAAGACCAGTACTAGATTCTGCCTGCTGCACTAGGTACAACACAGAGAAGGGAGTCTGGACCTTGCTCTGGCAAGAGCTGGAACCAATATAATATTATGTTAGAGGCAGAAATCTGGCTTCCCAACTATTCAGGCAAAATGGCAAGGGGTTTCAAAAGGTATTTAGCCTCAGCAAATGGATTTTTCAAAAGCCAGCTTACTACACACTGAGCTTTTCTGGATTCTCTACTATGAACAGCTGAGCAGACAATCATTTTGAAAGACCTAACCCAGAACTAACGTAATGAGCACTGAAACGTCTGGCCCTGAACTCTTCAGAGTATCTGTCTTCCTTCCTCTGTCAAAGCCAAACTCCTAAGATGTATTTCTGGGCCACAGGTGCGCCCATCACTACCAGTCAGAAATAAACCATATGGGATAGTTTCCCAAAGAGTCAAGCACCAGCTTACAAAGTACTCCACAATACAAACTGGACTACATTTTCCAAAGTCCTCAGTGCCTCCTTAGACGTTCACACAAAGGCACATTTTCAGAAATGGCTAGTGTTTTATAAGCTTCCCGTGTAACACAACATGCTAAGCTGTTTTGAAAACCTGTCCCGAGTCACCGGGAAGCAATATCTGCCTACTAGAATGACCACAACAACTGGTCCTCATTACTTCTAGCATGCTCAAAAGGCTCATTGTGAAAACAAACGCAGCTCCAACAAAATATAAGAAGTCAAGCTTGCATGCACCACAGCTGGACTGACCCAAAGAAGGGCACACGCAAGAGACTGTGACATACACTTCAGGAAGAGGAATTGCTTAAATGTCAAGTATAACACTTGAGATGAAATGGAGTCATATATTTTACAAAAAAAAAAAAAAAACAAAAAAAACCAAAAAAAAAACCAACCCAAAAAACCCCCAAAAAAACAGCTCCACTGGAAGGTTGTGAAATATGTGAAGCATTTCAACTTTCAACATTACACTGAACGTCTCCTACTTTCCCCATACCTCAAAAAAAGCCAAAATCCAGTTCATTCTCTGGCAAAAGCAAACACAAAAGCTGATTTGCTTTATCACGGCCAATGTCCAAAAATCCATAGTCCATATTACCAGACTTTTTTTTTTTCTTGGCTCTCAAAGAATGAGCTCTTCTCTAGTGGAACCTAGAAATAATAGAACATCCTGCTAAAATAATAATTGCGACATTTTAGCTCAATTCATGCCATTAAGCTTTGATCTCTGAGCAACTGTAGCATCATCAGTACACAACCTGCAAAAACCTGTGTTAATGTCTCAGTTAATTTTTCCAGCTGATGACACATCCTGTTTAAGGACGTTATCTTTGCAACTAGGAAACAAGGTGAAGCATTTCACATTGCAAAAGATACTTTTTCTGCTTGGCCACAACCTCCAGGGGCAGAAGGAAGGCAGGGCTTCTCCACAAAAGCCATCAACCTCAACAACTTTCAAGAAAAGAAATTCACCAACTCAGAGGGTGTTAGGCCAGAAACACTTCTGACCACCACCCCGTCCACAGCACATCCTGGTCGTTGCATCACTTTAGACAAAGCAGCCATGGATCTGGTTTAACAAAGTGTAACACTGATAAGTGCTCCACCGTCCTACTGCAGAGTGGCTGGAGCAGCACTGGGGTGTTACCTTCTGCTGTCTTCTGTTGAGCAAAGCCACCAAGCCTTGAAGCTTTGCCATCATGTTCGTAAGGACTTTTTGGAAGGGAATGTCTTCTCCTACATCTTGTTTTTGCAGCTTGCTCTTCCATCTTGGGAGAAGACAAGGACACAAACTATGCCCAGTACAAGATTAAACTGCAGTTTGAGGTGCATGCCTGCCCTGTAACATCCAACGACACTTTACTGTTACTTTCCTCTTGAACTTTGCCATTTGGGACCATTTTGCCACAAACCAGTGTGTGTGTTCAGTAACAGCGCAGAACACAACATGGCTTATGCTGTAGAAAACATCCAAGTGGTGTCTTTGGGATTCACTGACCTAAAGCATAAGCTGTCTGCTAAGCTTGACAACTACACAACTGCACTGATAACTGTGGCACAGGTATAACCTACAGCAGATGTAAAAAAATATCCCTGAAATATGCAGAAAAATATCAGCCAAGAAAAAGCCTCTAGCACAATGAAAGGAAATTGCATTGTCAAAAAAAGCAAGAAGCTGGCAAAGGCAGTATTTAGCAGTCATTGTCAGCTTACGCAGAATTTTATTATTTAAAGCCCAGATAGGCCCGCAAGACCTCAGCTCCTACATGGCAGACATCTAACTATGGATTTGGAAGCTAGTAATTCACTAACGTGATAAACAGATGTCCAAGTATTCTTGAAAGCAGTTAAGTGTCAGCTATGAAGAGGAATGAATTTCTGATCAATGTTGGCAAGTGAAACAGAGTTCAATAATCACTTATCTCTAAAGTTATTCACAAACGAATATGAAAATAACTGGCATACATGATAAGAAGGAAGCCCACGTGCCTGCTGTGGCAGGTGTGGCACAGGGCAACTAGCTGGGAGTGCTGCCAGAAAGCATGTGCCAATCTTCCCTGTTTTGCCTGATCCACAGAGGAAACAGTTGTTCCACACACTGTATATTCTTTAGCTCCAGCTGTACAACTCATACCCCCGCTGCTGAAGCTTCAATCTTTATGGTCAGCATGACAGTTAACAGACACGCTAAGGAGGCTAACATATGCCTATTTTAACATCACGCACTGACAGATCTAAAAGAGGTAAGGATGACAGAATGTGTTCATGTCCTAAGCTACACCTTATGATGCGGAAGGATTCAGAATAGAGATCTGTTCGTTTTCTCCAATAGTTTCAAGGGACCAAGCACTGAGGTGAAGGGCCGTGGGCTACTCAATTTCAACCAAATGACTGAGAACAGAAAGCACTTCAGGTACATGAAGAAGTGGCATGAAATGCCAAAAGGAAAAGCAATAAGCTTGCAATACAGAAATGTAAACAAAAGTTTTGCATGTTTTTAATGGATATTGGGTTCAAAACACACATGTTTTATGGTGAGCTTAGAATATCCTTAAAGGTGCTCACTGAGAAAGTTCCACTGGAGTCGAAGTATACTCCCACAGACAACCCAGTTGACTGAAATTATGTCTGGTTTTATACATAAATACAAATGGGAAGAAAAAGGTAGTCGTGTGGAATATTAAAAGCATGTCACAAGAACTGGGAATGAAACTCTGGAAGACATGGCAATCAGGAAAAAATAAAAACCTGGGAAAAATAAGACTTGAAGAAATCTGAAAACAGATGGTGTAGAGGTGATGGTACCAACTTGCTAGAAGGAAGTGTATCCAGATCTCTCCACAGACAGTAGAAAAACTGCTTTTGCTTACTTTAGGACAAAAATTTAAATATAGGCTTGAGAGAGCTGGGAAACAAAGCAGCAAGATTTGTTACTCTGATTTAATAGGATAAAGAATAATTAAAATATCCAAAATACTTTAAAAAAAAGAAATTGGAGAAAAGCCCATTGGTAGGACAGACATGCAAACGTGGGATCAACTTAGTTTATTAAATAGGAACATTTCCTTTAGAGGAGGAGTAGATTTGGAATGTTGACTCCAGTACTGCTGCCAGAATGAGACGTCCACGCGTCTGCGCTCAGAAAAGGTTGGTGCTGCTTTATTGTTCGGGTAAGGAGAGACTTGGGGGTTTTAAACTCATTCCAGTTTGGTTCTGACTCTGCTTTTACTGGCAGCCATAGCCAAACTCTTGTTTTGGGAGCATAATTACAATATGGGGAAGAGGAAAAAAGACATCAATAGATCCCTAGAATAATGTATTACCCACAAATACAGCTCTCAGACAAAAGAACATGATAATTTGCTTCTTTCTTTTGAAGGCACAAAAATACATTTGGAAAAGCAGAAGCTACATCTGAAACCCTGGGACTCAGGGTGCTGAAACCAGCAACACAGTCTACAGTCTTTAAAAATACGCGTTACTTGCTGCAGGTGAGAAAAAAAACACACTTTCATTTCTACGATGAAGAGTATAAACTTGTCATCTTATTGTCACAATGATGGTGAAAGCAGGTAAGAGGAAACAACGGCAAGCCATCACAAGAAGACAGACACAGGTGCTGGAAGCCAGGTTCTCCTGGTCTCTAGTCCAGACCTCGTCACATACACCACCACCACTGCTGCTATGAGACCTCCCACACAGCCTAATTCTGGCTTTTACTAAACTAACAACCAAGAATACTAATGAATATTAGTTGCACAGTTTGCTTTCCTGCTCCCAGTCACAACTGCTCACTTGGAAACGGGCTAGCAAAACTGCAGGTTGTTTCAGGATGCCAAGCAAGTAGGGTGGTAACAGGTTTTAGCCACTTCTCTCTTCCAGCCATGCCTGCTGTTCACTAAAAAGGAAACCAGAACTCCAAAACGATCTCTGAACTGTGTGGTCAGAGGCTCTGACTTTGTTTGTTCTTTCCTGGAGAATGACCTTGCTATCTAGCCCGAACCAGAACAGTCTTGGAAACGCTCTTTTGCTCTCCTTTTTCTCTCTAATATGAATGGCTCCCTAACAAAGTTAGCATAACTCAAACTGATCTCTTATTGCATTAGATAGAGCTCTGCTAAGCAACACTGCTCCAGAAAATAACAGAAGAGGAAAAACGTCAGCTTGTATATGGATATTTGTGTCATTCAAACCGATGTGCATTCTTCTAATCTGTGATCAACCTTTTTCACTAATAACCCAATGAATAAAGATCTGAATGCTCCCATTTTTCCTACAGCGTTAGCCTGTTGTGTCAGGAAAGCTGCATCAACAGTTTTCCATCCTACTCTGTCTCACTCTCAGTCTTTGAGACAAGCTCACATGTTTTTTCCCCAATGATAAATGCTACAAAAGACAGGACTAGCTTTGCTGCCACTTATTTTAGAGAAACAGACCGAAAAATACAGAACAGGGTACTCCAGTCAGTAGTTTAAACCATGGTAATTCTTATGAATTGCTCTGTAAGACTTTTGTATGACCAACAGAAATACAAGACATGTAGCAACAGAATATGAAATATTTTAACTTTTTTTGGTGATCATCTTTTGAACACTACAAGTAGAGACTTACCATGGTATTTTTAATCTATACTCTTAATATCAGTAACTGCAGATGTGTGTGCTGTTCAACTACACAGAAAACTTTCAAGCATTCAGGATTCAAATCCTCAGCTGGCATAAATATGAGACAATCTCAGAGTAAGTTTCTACCATGTTAGACCTGGAGAAAGTAGGTAGAGTCCTAGCTGCCTCAGATGAACAAGGAAAATACGCAGTATGTATAAAATATGTTTTACTAAACAGTAGGTTTGAATCTAGCCCCTCTCACAGCAGGAGTCATCAAGAATAACCAGCCTAATGGAAACACACTGGTGTTTGGTCAGCCACGGCCTCCGGACTTATTTCAGGATTTGGTGTGTTGCCCAGCCCAGGAGACCTATGTAAACACCAAGGGTGCTTGCTCCAAGGTTACTTAAACAAAGTGGTAGTTGGTTCCCTTTCTGCTCTGCTCCTGTCATCATCTTTGTGCTGGCAACAGTGCTCAAAGCCATGAGAAGACGCTGAAAAAAAAACCCCACCAAGCAAAAAGAAGAGTTCATTCTCAATTACTCACCCTGGGTTGGTGAACTCCAGCACCAGCAAGAAGGATGAAACAGACAAGGAGAGAAAGAGAGAACAGGCACTTGGGGAAAAATGAAGCAGGTCCATTACTGGCTCACTAGCAATGTTCAATTACTCTGGATTAAAGTTTTGGAGAAACCACACCCCAAGAAATACTGTGCCTGCATGGTGCAATGCATGTGATAAGCTGTAGCAGAGATGATCACGTTTGGCCACAAATGGATGAGTTCAGGACTGATCCTCCTCCTGCTCTGTCTTTGTGGGTCTAACTCTGCCAGACCAACTCGCTGGTGAGACAACAGGCTTGCAGAGATGAAGGCAAGGGAAGACTTGCTTTCTGAGTTGTGTTTATAACACTTGATTAACACATGAGACATAGCATGCTCCAGCCCAGAATCTGCATGGAAGGTCCAGAGCCACCTTCCTCAAGCCACTGAGGCTTATTCCTGAATCACAGCAGACTGGTTTACCCTTGTACAGCTAGGCAGAAGCTCAGCCCAAGGAATGTTAGAGAAAAGGCTACTCCTGGAACAAAGTCCAAAATCACTTTACTGATGTTTTTTTAAGTGCATGGCACTTTCCCCCCACCGCCCCCCCCCAGCATTTCACCGGGAGCCACTCTTATTTACACCATGATAGCAGATGTCAAACTTGGTGCTGGACCAAGTCTCTGGTCACATCAATAGCATTGAGCTATACTCATTTTCGAAAACATTACAAAAAATGTTTGCTAGCAGCTGCCTGTGGCAAACCAATTTATAAACACGCCTCAGTCTCACTGGGTGAAGAAACCATTAAGAAGCTTTCAACATACCTGCTTGCACTGCTACGCAGCTGTATGCAGAGGAAATTTGGAATTGATATCCAAAAGATTACCATGACTTATGCAAATGCCAAAATCTTCAACATAGCTGCACCCAAGGTGTTTGTTCCACATAAATATTATATGGCTAAGTGTCAGCAGCAACTTAACAGCGAAAAGTTACTGCAAATGCTTGGAACTAGCTGTTTGATTATTACCCTCTAACCCCAGTCAACAGCAACTATGATCTCTTGCAACCCAAAGGCCAGCAGATGTCTACTCAGAACACCTACAATAAGCATAAAAAAGCATTCATCTTTATTATTTATTTCTATTTTAAAAGTTCAACTAAAATTCTATCATACACCCTTTGTGTTCCATGCTACCAAACTTTAATCCACACTTTGTAAGGAGTTGATTTCTAATTCATATCATAATCCTGATTATGAATCTAATCAAATCATGATTACATGAGAAACAAGGTGCTCGGTGTCAGAATAAAGGCATCAGATTCCTGCCCTTATTTGTCCAAACCATACCAGATGCCGACTGTACCACACCACTCTTACATACAAAAAAATTCAAATTTGCACAATGAGTTGTGAAGACCCACCAACAGGATTTGTATCTGTTACACCAGTAACACACTGCAGGGTCACAGGCAGTGTCCATGGAGCTTAACAGCCTGCAGGGGCATCACAGAATCACACACTTATCTGCATTATGGGAAAGCCTCCACACACATTGCCATTCCTACTTGTTAGCGATGCAAGCTGTGCCACAAGGGCCAAGCACAAAAAGCATTTGCACTGAATGTTTACCACCATGACCTCCTTTCAAAACTGAGTGAGATTGCTCAATTACAAAAGCCTTTCGACAGCAAGCTTGGCCATCTGTTGTTAATGGAACATCCCCAAGACATGGCTGTTTGATGCTGTATGAGCATCAATTCATTTCCAAAGGCACCTCCAAACTGAATCATAATGTGTTAATAATCCACATCAGTAATTTTCAAGAAGTCCATCTCCTCTTTAGGCTTCAATGTAAGTCCTTATAAGTATGTAAGTACATGTTTACATCCCTCTGGCTTCAGTAAGCTCTATTCCAAGACACAAAAGATCAACTTTGATCCTCCAAGTAAGTTAATTGTACAATCTTAAAATCTGCAAGCCCCAACAGTTGGCAGGGGGGCGGGGGCCTCCTGGTTTATGTTTAAAACAGACAAAAACACTACTTAACGTGAACTTTTAATTTATAGTCAGAGTATCCTTCCTTATACATTTTAAGCACCCAGGCAGTCGCACACCTCTAGAACTAAGCAGCAGTATTCTGCAACAGGCAGACGACAGGTCACAATGAAGCAGTCCAGACTTAACAACAGGCTGGCACACAGAAGCAAGATTCGTTGCATGCAACTGAACCCCCTTCCCATCGTAAAAGCGGCTGGATCGATCTTTTATTTTTACAATCTCCCTCATCCCAAGGCCCTCCCCCTCCCCTCTCCCCGCACTTTGTAGGATTCGCATAGGAGTCAAGTGGATGAAAACGCTCCCGTTATCTTCTAGCACCCACCAGGGCTCGGAGAGGCGGCAGTAAGGTGAGCGGCCCTACACGAGCGCGGCCAAGTCAGAGGCGCTTCCCCCACGATAAGGTACATTAAAATAATTATTAAAAAAATAAGCACACACCACAAAAAAGCCCCATTATTAGCCCACTCCCGATCCCCCACTACCCCGCAATCCGTCCTCCGAGCCACGCTCCTGACACGCTGGGCACAGCGAGCGGCACTACGCCGGAAAACAACCCCAAACCACAACGAAAAACCCACTTATGCGCTTTCCCCCCTCTCGCTCCATGCCGCCTGCTGCGAGCGGAGCGGGGACGAGCGGGGAAGCCCCCTCCCCGCCNGGTCCCGCGGGGAGCCAAGCCGCTGCTCCGCCGCCCCGCTCCACGCTGCGCTCCCCGCTCCGCTCCGCTCCCCGCGCCAGCCCCGCTCCCGCTGCCGGCCGCCCGCGCCCCGCAGCGCCTCTTATGGGGCGGCGCGGCGCTGCCCGCCGAGGGGCCGCCCGCCCCTTCCACGGCCGGGGCCGCCCAGCAGCCTTCTTTTCCCCTTCCTCTGGCGTCCTCTCTCCTTTTTGTCTTCTCTTTTCCCTCTTTCCGTTTTTCTTTTTCCTCTCTTCTTTCCTCTTCTCCTTCCTTTTCTTTTTCCTCTTTTCCCTCCGCAGCGGCTGCTGTTTGGGGGGGGCGGAGGCGGGGACGCGACGATTTTCATGTGGGCGTGCACACTGCAGCCAAAAACAAGCTGCGGGGCTGTGTACGTCCGCCTCGGCACCCCCATGGCGTGGGCTAGCTGCCATGCTTTTTGCGGAATTCCGCGCTTCCCGGTGTGCGAGAAGCATCCCAGTCCCTCGCATCAGGCTTCCACGCCTGCCCCCCGGCCGGCCCTTCATGAGGATCGAGGGCAGAAAAGTGCAGAAACCTGGGCACTGAGTTATCTGGGAGGTCACTGCGCTCCCAGCGCCCTCAGCTCCACGGCTGCTCCGCTCCCTGCATCTTCAGAGCCGAGCCGGTGCAAGTCGGGGACAGAAACATGCTCAGCTGTCCAGCTACAGCGTGTACCGAGAGCGCCGGCATGGAAGGGATCCGTCAGTAAAAACCAACAAGACGAGAATTTGTTTTCCGTGTCACTTATGGTAAGGGAAAGGCAAGGAAGTGCAAAAGCTAACACTTTGATACTTACCCATAAATAAGGATTAATTCAGTTGAGTCAGCTCTTGTAGAAGTTGACAACCATTCACAAACTTAAAACCCCCTACCAATTTATTTTTAAAGGTTCACGGTGCCCAACTTGACTTGCTCCAGACACAAAACCCATAAATGATAGCATGTTTTAGCTACTTGAAAAATGGCCTGTGTCATCGATCTCAGCAATTATTAAATTCTCAGATGGCTGAGGGTGTCACAGTTCCTTGTCCTGCCAAAACGGCTCCTCCCCTACAAACCTCACCCATCACAGGACCCCTTCTGAATTTTCTGTTTGGTATCCAGCAGGAGCACTTAAAAACACTGCAGTGCAATCTGTGAAAGTGTAGCAGTGCACTTTCAATGCATAAAATGCTCTGTGAAGGAAAACACATAATGCACAAAAGGCAGGCAACTCTACGGTTCCCTCTACAGACATAATGCACTGACGTTGCTTTTCTGCAGCAAAGTGGTTGATGTTATCATGCATGCTGTTAATGCTTTATTATGAGCAATCTGGATGATACGTGGTTACTGAGGGAACTGTATCTTTGAGTTTCCTGACTTGTACTTCGATGCTGAGGCTACCACCATTGTATTTCTTCAAATGGCATAGAAATACAAATACCTGCAAGTAAACTCCAGAGAGCTTGGACTGATTGTGATCAGAAATAATATCATGCATTGGCATCTCACAGATAGAGGTAAATATTCACATTAATAACAGAGACCCTTCTACAGTGAATAAAAGCTGACATTTTCATTCCGGCAGTGACCCAAGCTCCTTCCGGCAGTCACCATCTCATAGAGAGGCTCAGAGCTAGACAAAATGAAAAAAGCTCCTGGTTCTGATCTTGGTTCCCCCACTGTAGCTGCTACATAACTTCACTGACTTACATGTTTTCACTCTGGTTGTACCTTCATCTGGCTGTAAAACTGAAATAGAAATTGGGTCTTTAATATACAAATGCAGCTGTGTGTTTTTCACCATATACTAGAGCTTTCCATCTTTACACGTTTCCAAACATTTACTGGGTAATAATTTTAAATTGTAAAATAAATAATTTCAGCATGTTTACTCACAGCACAGGGAGAAAGAGTACGTTTACTATCAGCGGAGTGCTACGGCTCATCCCACACAGTGTAGTTTAAAAGGGGTATACCGGATAGGGTTTTTAAAAGAGTTGGTGACCTGACACCGGTGGAAACAGCACTGTGTCAATACCAAAGAGATTCCCTGCTACTGCTGTGTCCTCAAAAAAGTTTCCTCTAAGGTAAGTGTGGGTTTTTTCAATATCATCAGAAGGCTGGATTTTTTAAATTCTGATAATTGGTACCTGTGCCAAACACTAAAGCATTTGGACAACATTTTCCAATAAAGCAGCTAATAATTTGTTCATGAGAAGCAAATGGAGCACCTAACTTAGTTTGCTGCGTTAGAATACCTACAGGATGGTGGGAAAGCATCTTTGTGCACCACCAGATAGCATTTCTCTGCTTCTGCATTCTCCTGGCTGCATGACGGTGGCATCAGGTCACGGAGAGACAAGCCCTGACAAACACTACAAGAAGGATGACAAGGGAAGTGGCACAGCTAGATCTGATGTCTGGCCTGTACAAACACAAAGGCAATAGTCATGCTGGGAATAGTTTCTAAGAGTAACAATCATCTCCTCCACTGACTACACTTATATTTGAGTGGCTTGAGTTTTCAGGGTGGATGAGCACGTGCAGCTCTTACAGATTTCTCAGAAATATTTGTACCTTCCAAGTATTACATCCACCAAACATTATGTCAGATTTTGTGTCCTGTGGAAGGTGTGACAGGTCTTTGCAGGCAAACCAGTCTCAGTGTGGTAATTCCACTTAATCTGATTTATTGCCAATTAACACAAAACTACTGATTCAGATACT
>VZSC01012621.1:771670-809920 GCA_013398225.1 Steatornis caripensis | reverse complement strand
CTTCTGTGAGGTACTGGGCAATGTGGAAAGTTGGGGTCAGCATGTAATGGTTTCTTTTTTGCTCTTTTGTTCCTTGCTTCTTACTCATTTTCCTCCACTGCTCCTTGCCTTTTACTGTTCCTCTACTTCACAGCTCGTCCTCCATGGGCAGCAGTTCCCTCCAGGGTGTTCCTGCTCTGGCATGGATTCCTTCCTTCTGAGATTGTGTCTCTCCCTTCCGTATGTCTCTTCCACTTTCTCCTCCTCCATCTCCTCACAGATAGCCTCACGTCTCCTCCAGTGACTCCTGCCCTAGAGGCCGCTGCTCTTTCTCAAATATGTTTGAGCAGAGGTGCCATGTGCTGCTCGCATTAGTTGATGTTTTGGCATACAGTGGATTGTTTTCATCCATTTCAAAGCTGCCTGAAAGCAGCTGTGACTGGCACAGAGGAGTTCATCGCCTCCTCCCTTGCAGCCCCCTGCTACTAAAAGGCTGCCAGTTATGCCTAATACACAGTTCCCATGACATGCACCTTCAGATTAGACTTGATGCTTTCTTCTTTTCCAAAGCCTAGTCTTCTCCTTCAACCAGTTCCCTCACTAGAATGTCCTTTTGCAAGGATGAACAAGCCGCCCACACTAGGGCCCCAGCACTGGTGCAAGGCAAGAGCTACAGCACTGCAAAGGGACTATAGTTGCGCCGGTTACTGAGAATTCAGAGGACATGTAAATTGCTGTTCATGGGAAACACCTTATGTAGTGGAATTAAGGGGTGGAACTGAAAATAGGAAAACACGCTGTGTTCTTGCTGAGGAGGAAGTTGTTTCTTTGTACTTGTAAGTTCTACAAGGCAAAACACAACATTGTTCTGCCTGCAACACTGATGGCTCCTCACGTCAGGATACTAGAGAAGACTGTGGCCTTAGTTAATCACACAAAGGACTGCCTTGGTATAAAGTGATAAAGTCTAAGACAGATTTCAGTAATAAAGAAAGCCACAGTTTAGTACACCTTTTGCAGTCAGCTGTTGAGATATTTCATCTGGAAATCCAAGCTCTTTTTAGGCCTAGATGATCTAGTTTGGACTAAGTTCAGGAAGCAGGAAAGGGAGCAGATTAGTAATACTTCTATTCAGAAAATCACTTTTCAAAGAGCGTTGCTCACCTCTTCTCTATCGCTTGACAGTTTTGTAGCACAACCATAGCTTCACGATTCCTCGCTACTGTATCTTGGGGTACACACGGAAGGTTAATCTGCATTTCAAGCATCTGCTCTGTCTTGTTTTACTCTCCCTTGATTTGCAATATCTGAGTCAGAGGATGGTGACAGCTTTCTCAAGGTTTTCCTGGAAGGAGCTTCCTAACTTTTAGTAAGAAATAATTGCATCTTTTATAGCAACATAAGCTCTCACCCAGCATCCCAGGTTCAATTTCTATTTCCTAACATGGGAGTTAGTCACTCCAGCCTGGTTTACAGCCCAGTGAGTGCAAGTGACTGCATCATGCTGTTTACTGCAACCTGTCACGCTCACTTTTCTTCCCATCCTTCTATTTACAAAAAAAACAGGTAGCAAGTAGTTGCTGTGCAGTTGTTCTACCTGGAAAGAAACAGAAGGACTAGCTAAGGTTTAACTAACCCTACATCCTCCACTGTGCCCTGCAGTAGGAGAGCTTTGAAGTGCTTATCTGTGCCATGTGAAGCAGTGAATCTGGGAAGTTACTGCCTTCCAGACAAAGAACATTGCAGGCCTGTCCCAGTGCCTGCTGGGGACAAGAGAGCTTGCTCTTGTCCTGTCCCATCTTTCAATATAAAAATAGGTTTCAAACTGCCTTCAGTCATTAATAAGATGCTTCTAAGGCTCTTAAATAAAACAAAAATACATCGAAGATCAGATAGGAGCAAGCCACCATTTCAGCAGTTATGGGTAACATTCCTTAAGTAACATATCTCATGTTTAAGAAGGGCGATTTAAAAACCATCTCTTGTGAGGGTTAGTTGCCAAATGACTGCTGTTACTCTGAGAGCCCATTGCCACAAGCATAGCCTTGTAATTTCTCACAAACACTTAACATTAAATATAAGCAAAACTACATCTGCAGTTATCTATATACAGCAAGGTGCTGTGAGGCTCACTATTAACAAAATTACTACATTTTGGATGTAAAATATACATGCAGCCAAATACTTAGGTAGTAAAAATTCTGACTTTGCTAGAAATAAGATGATTTTCCCAACCATGGATCTAACCTATAGTTTTAAGAGCAAAGAAAATACATACAGTAGCCAACTAAAATACTGGAAGCTTATATAAAGTAGCAATTTTATTTTCATATTAAGTTTCTTCCTTTCTTAGATTCTCCAGAGGTATACTTTATAGTGGCATGCAGCATGTGTGTATTTTTGTGTTAACACTTCAACTTTCCTCTGTGCAATTGCCTACCTTTTAAAAATTAGTCCAAACCAGAACTCTTTCATAAACATTTCAGTGTGCATTACATGTGCATTGCCAGACAACTTTTATAGGGATAGACCGGACTGCACAAACCAGGGTTTCTGTGCAAGCAATGTGACTGGATGATGCTATGCAGAATGTAAAAGTTGAATGTGAACAAAGCACATACATACTTTAAAAATTCTGCACTTCATCTCAAATTAAAAATGTTCATGCTAGTAACATCCCTAGTGCATGGAACAAGGGAGCAAAAATTTATCACAGAACAGAATTGAAGCCTAGCAGACACAGAACCCGATCAAATGCAAAGAAAGCCAAATAAAAGGATGCAATAATGGTGCTATCTAACCTCAGTTTAGGCACCGATGGACAAATCTTCACTGGTGCAAAACAGAACAACCAGGATGTAAACTTCACCAACTTAGCCCTTGAGATGCAAGTCAAAATGGTCAATTCCCAGAATTTCCTTGTGGCTAGCCAAATGCCATTTCATATCCGTTGCAGTATTCTAGTTTCTTAAAAAATTGTTTAAAGAGAGATCAACATTTGGCCGTTCAAAATGTTTAGTCAGTCCTCATGAAACCCAAAGGAACAAATAAGGACTGCTACACTGGACTTGTTAGGACTAAAGCTTCAGCCATTTACATAGGCAGTATGTATTAGAGTAGCTCCATTAAGTCAGTGGAGTTGTGTGCTTGGGAATTTGACTGCATAGGCTGGCAGTACCCCCTCTAAGTTTTAACTGTAGATAAAGTCAGTCCCCGATTAACAAATCTTTCACTCACAGTTCTAGAGCTGTAGACAACAGCATTCAATTCAAATCCTAGTATCACGGGAGCAATTTTAGGAAGTGACGTTTTTCCTTCACCAGATAATGACACTCAAGAAGGAAAGGAAATGCACTGTCAGGTGTTCAAAACCAGCCTGCGAACCAGACGGAAAGGGCGGACTGGACTACCCCATAACTGTATGGCCTGCTTCAGCACCGGTACGACCAGAGGCCATGGACGAAAGTGTGCTGTCTCTCGCTTCTGATCTTAACAAAAGAGTTACACTCAGAGCAAGCCATCTTCAGGCCCTGGAAGGTTTTATTTACCTAGCCTCACTGCAATATACAGGCCAGTGAGTCCCTTTGCCTCCATGCAAGCAAAGGTCTGCTTTTAGGCATTCAGCCTCATGGCAGCTTCCTCCAGCTCACTCTGTACCCATGAAACCTTCAGCACGAAGCTAGAAAAGCACCTGAGTACTTCTCCTGACAGCATCTCCATGCCTGTGACAAGGGAGGATACAGGACTCTTGTCTCCCATGAACTACAGTGCCCTTAAAGAAAGTCATACTTTTCTTTTTTTTTTTGTCAGAACCATTTCCTTCTCTTTTCCCATCCCCAGCCTCTAGTGAGCTCATGGGTACCACACACTACTGAGCTCTTGAGTGTCCATGCCATCCTGGCTTTCCATGAGGCAAGAAATGCCTCTTCTACACCTCCTTTTCCAGAGATAGGACTGAGACTAGGTTTTGCTTTTGTTTTCTTCATACAGCTGGAGAAGCGCCTTCTGCAATCAAGCTTTAAAGGTGTCTGTTCAAATCTTGAATTTCCCTGGACATCAGGACAAATTTACATAGCAGAATGAAGAATCTCTATTCAAACCCAAATCTTTCCAGAGTTGCTCAGAATTGCCAGCCAACTTACCTACAGATACTGCAGTCTGTTCTGTAGATCCTGGCTTGTTTTCCTCTCACTAGTTTGTTCAGTTTGGGGTTGCTTTGCACTGTGCTTTACATAAAAAATAGGCAGCTTTTGAGTTCTGCCAGCTGTTACATTTTGTCCTGTTTAAATAGCTTCACTTTCTGAAAGTTTCCAGCTCTTTTATCAAGGCAGAAGGTTTGACCTCTACATTCTCTAGCTACTTGCAGGCATCCGGATCTGGATCTAGGGTGTAGCCTGCTTGCTCTGCAGACACAATTCCCTTCTTGGCTCTGAGACTGGCCAGTTCCTGCTTCCGCTCATTTTGTCTTAATCTGAAGAACAGGTATCTCCCTGTGCCTGCTAATTATCTCCCCAGCATCTGCAGCAAGAGTTCATAGTCGAGTTTAACCTTCCCTGGTGCCCCTCCATCCATCCCACCCATTACCGTGTGATCTCATCAGGTAGTGGGAGAGAATAATCCCATTGCTGCAAATGCTGTCCTTAACTTGTCTTCAGTGTTGGTGCCAATCAACGTTCTTCCTGGGGGTTCAATGAACTCACAATCTATTGTACATTTCCAGTGAACCTCCAGTACCTAAGCTACGTCTGTTCTTACTGTTCCTGGCCAGTCTTCCTCTTTATCCCCACATGACATGCTCAATGTGAAATGCTATCTCTTTATTGTCTAGCATCAAAACTCACTGACCTCACTATCCAGATCCTTCCCCTCCTTCAGAAGAGGTTCCTTCTGTTTCTCTTCAGCTTAGAGGACTTCGTTCTCACTTTGATGCTTTTGCTTCAGCACATTGCCGCCTGCCCCTGTAGCAAGAATAACACAACACTTTGGAGGCACTCTACTTTTGGAGAAGGACAAGACAATCAACCTCCATGTCTACGTCTTCAAGTCTTTACACACTCATTCTATTCTGCTGCACTTGCTACTGGTCATGCTAGCCAGACTTTACAAAAACCTAGTAATTCTGGGGTTTCTTATTTCTCTTATTAGCTGTCTCCTCCATTTCTTAGGCCTCAGAATATTGCACATAACTGTATGGGAATTAGCTAGCTTTACTAACTCTACTACCTTAAAAGGAACAAAACAGTCCTGTAATTTTTTTCCCAAGTCAGGATCCACTAGATCAGGCCTTTCCTTGCCAGCTAATAAAATATTTTCTTTTCCTTGGGAAAAGCAATGTCTTCAGCATTAGCCCCATCAGAATTACAGAGCAATGAGGTATCTGTGTTGTTTTTCTTGATAGCTGTAAAAACTTGTCCACTTTCTTATTGCGCATTCAGGAAAGAATTTTATTACAATTGCTGTATCCTCTAATCTCTGTCCAGGCTTCCTCCCTAAGCAGCTCATCAGTGTTGACTTCCATATCTTTCTAAAAGAAGCTATGATCGGGGACAAGTTTTTTGACCGAGATTTCCAGGACTCCACTTTGATGATGTGTGGGCTAGTGACCCATTGTAGCCTACCAGAAAGAAATCTGCAGTGGAAATTATTCCTAGCAATCAGCCCAAAACTGATTCCAAAGAGCTATATATAGTTTCCGAAAGAGCTATATAGAAATAGAAGGCATGAGAGAACTGATGGGTAAGTAACACCAAGAGGAGGGGACGCAGATCATACAGATAGATCCAAGACAAGTTTAATACCTACGCTATCATTAAAAGCTCTCCTAAGGTTAACCACAATGCATTTTAGGTTTTGGTATATTCTGCTTTCTATTTGTCCTCGTTTGGGCTGGGACAGAACCAATTTTCTTTTAGTAACTTTACTTTTTAAGTCTCTTCTGAGAAGCTGCACTCTCTGAAATTAGCTGCGTGCTTTTCCAGACAGTAGCTGCTTCTAGCAGTGATAAGGCTTGGTGCTCATAAGTAGTGCTGGAACATCAGTAGGAATGGTATGCAGAAAGGCCCTTGCTTATAGTTATCCCTATGGAGACCACGGTCAATGCTTGCTTCTGCTGACTTCCTTATGCACCAGAAATGAGAGAGTGGAAAAGGGGTCTGACCCTGCGGTGGGGAGCAGCGGGTCAGACAGGTGACCTAAACCAGACCAAAGGAAGTATTCCATCCCATACATGTCATACTCAGTATAAAGCTGAGGAATCACTAGGGTCACTCTCTCTTCTTCTATGGCCAGCGTTCGAGGAGGACTCTGTCCAATTCTTCTGCCTTTGATCCCGATCCGTGCATTCCTGAATTCAGCTCCTGCCTGCTGCTGAGTACAGTCCCAGACTTTTCCAGGGTGTGCCCCGCAGTGTCTGGGTGACGTATTCGTCATTGGGGTGGGGTGGAAGAGCTCGATATTGGGTTTGTATAGTTTTTTATATTTATATAGATTTCATTATTATTTTTCTTATTAATATTATACATCATTATTGTACTTAGATTAAAGCTGTTTTAACTTTTTCCAACCTGTAAGTCTTTTTCCCTTCTCTCTTTCCCCCTCTTTGTGGAGGGAGGGGGTTAGCAAACAGTGTTTGTCGTTCGTTTAATAGCCAGCCCAGCTTTAAACCGTGACACTATTCTATTTAAAATCAATGAAATATAGCCTTGACAAATTCTTGCAATCCAGGTCCCAGAAACAGTGGTACCTCATAAGCTATGAACAAGAAAACTATATAGGAAACCTATACAATCTCATTTCTGTAAAAAAATTTTTTCCATTAAAGCTTTTAGTAGGTCATACATCACATGTGCTAATCATAGGGAGCTAGGAGTTAAAATAGCTTTGTAAAGCTACTTCAGTATTCACACACCATTTTGTAACGCATCTGGTTACGATAGCTTTTAGAGGTTAATTAGATGGGCTTTGAGTCTCACCCATTCATGCAGAATTGTATTCCCTCTAAACACACACTGGGCTGATTAACTGGGTGTTACTTCAGTAACTCAACTTCAGATCCATAGCTTCTTCACAGAGCATATTTCATGGTGAACCAGGCCCATGTGGTCATTATTCTTTTTTTTTTTCCCATTCCATCACCACTTTTTGATGTTAAAAAGAAACTACATGCATGCCTACTAACATATAGAAGAGATCCTGTTTACAGTAGATGCTTATCATCCACAACTCTCTTGCACAGAAGAAATTCTTCTGTCTTCTTCAGATTCAAGTTGCTACTGTTGCTAGTGTGTTTCAGGGACAGAGAGGTTCTGTGCAGTCCATCTGCACCATCTGCAGCCCCTTTACTGCACCAAGGTAAAGCAGTTCACTGACTCTGAAAAGAAAACTAAAGCTAGATTTTTAAAGCTGCCCAGTGATTTTGGTCCTCAACTGAATAGGAAGGGGTTGTCCCAATATCTGAAGCCATTTCAAAGAATCCATTCTAACTGGTAGGTTCAGAATTTCACTCTTGTTCTCCAAGACTGCTTTTGAAATTTTTGAGTTTGGGCATTCAGGTTTAATTTTCTTAGGTTGTTTTTACTTTTAATGGAAGATCGAGTCAACCTCTCACTGATGAGTACCTTTGAAGCTGCCAACAACCGCTAGAATTTCTTTAGGACACTCTGAAGTGACAGCTCTGGAGCCACACTGTCTTACCTGTTCCCTACTTCTAAACATTGCACACAATGATTAGGGTACTGTTTAAAGATAATATTAATGATCTGTTTATACATGCTTCAGTATTCATGATAAATAAATCTCTGATGGCAGAAAGCTTACGCAAAACTCCTCTGTGTGCAATTACACTTTATACATATAAGCACCTAACATTGCACAAATAAAGTAATACTGTGCTCTGAATGAATTCCTGCATACAAGATCATATGTAGCAATGTGAGCTGTAGGGTATTACAGCTGGGAAATCTCAGGTTGCACAGATGGAACCAAGGTTGTAGAGCTAACTGGGAAATTCACTGAAGCTTTTCTGCTCCCAGAATTGGCCTTTAAAAATAGGAGATGGGCTTCCTAGCAAAGTAAGAACGAAGAAATATCTGCTGTCTACAGAATAAAAAAATCTTTTCTTATCCTAAACTCAAGCATAAAAAGACTCCACTTTTTTTCTTTCTCTTGTCCTTGCTGCCACCCTTTCAATGGAAGTTAAAAGAACTAGAAAAAAGTGTAAGACAGCAAATAATCAGTAAATACCCTTAAACAGAACAAACTTTTCAGTTTTGCATCAACCACAAATCAGAGCATTCAGAGAATAACTATCAATGTTTTCATCAGTTCTGTCTGATTAGTTTGTTCTTCATTAGTTTGTTGCACATGAATAAATAAAACCAGCAGTAATTTGTGGATGCATTCTGATCCTGCCTACACAAGAATAAACTCCTTCCAGAGAAAAAAAGAAATGTTCTTTCTTTCAGGGGTTTCTTTGGGTCATTTTTCAAGGAGACTTGGAGTATCCTCTATGTATTAAGCAGCTTAGCTGCTCCTGCCCCAGAAGGTCTGTCCCTGAAGGCTACAGGTGGAATATAACTGTTCTTAGATACTGCCACTCTGAAAAACTNGAACTAGAAAAAAGTGTAAGACAGCAAATAATCAGTAAATACCCTTAAACAGAACAAACTTTTCAGTTTTGCATCAACCACAAATCAGAGCATTCAGAGAATAACTATCAATGTTTTCATCAGTTCTGTCTGATTAGTTTGTTCTTCATTAGTTTGTTGCACATGAATAAATAAAACCAGCAGTAATTTGTGGATGCATTCCGATCCTGCCTACACAAGAATAAACTCCTTCCAGAGAAAAAAAGAAATGTTCTTTCTTTCAGGGGTTTCTTTGGGTCATTTTTCAAGGAGACTTGGAGTATCCTCTATGTATTAAGCAGCTTAGCTGCTCCTGCCCCAGAAGGTCTGTCCCTGAAGGCTACAGGTGGAATATAACTGTTCTTACATACTGCCACTCTGAAAAACTGACTACAGCCTACTGAATGGTGGCAAGAAGGAGGAATCCATCTTGATTTACACTATTTTTTTACACTGATATATCTTTAATGGATATTTAATCTTATTTAATGTATATATTTAATCTTTACATTGATGTATCTTTAGTTCTCTCACTGTGTCAACCCCTGGTAGTTTTTCACCCAGTACTCTGGGGGAATTTGGCCAGCTATTCTGTTACGAAAAGTTTAAGTTTAGTTGATCCTACACTGAAAAAAGATGGTGGAAAAAATTACTTCTTAATGGATCTTTCCACCGTGTTTTTCCACACTACTGTCCCTACAAAGGAACAGAACACAACTAGAAAATAAACCTGCATTCTGCTGCATCACAAACATGCTCTGCTGCACATACTGCCACAGGGAAGCAGGAGGAGGTGCCAAATCAACTACAGCGCCATGGCTGGAAGCCCTGTTCTCACAGAAAACATACAGTAAAGAAACCGCCACTCCACTGTTAACTGCTTAGGCGAGGACCAGAGGCCAGGAGTTTTGAAGGACCTCCTCCTTTTGCACAGTATCAGACACCTTGGCAATGTCAATGCAAATCTACTGCCAGTACTGTCACTGCTACCAGAGCTTTATGCAAGCTTCTGCATTTCAGGTTTCAAATTTTTCCAGAAGTACAGGAGTTATTGGCTCCTCTACCAACTGAAACTGAACTGCTGTTCATAGATGCTCTCGCTGTTTTATAGTTTACCTGCCACGCACAAAAAAATGTTTGATGTATGGAACTTACCTGCTTGGTATTAGCATGTCATAGAAGTTAAACATGCCTCTTTGCCACTTATATTGCAATTTTAGAGAACACCCTCATTGAGCAGTTTTCTGCCATGTTTTTAAGATTTGAGAATGTGTGGGCCTGCACGCCTAAGTCATTTGCTGAGGAAAACTCTGGTGAAGACAACGAAAGAAAAAGCAAGGCTGATTTTATTAAAAACTAAAGCCTACTTTTGACCTTTGTCTTCAAATATCAACAGCAATATACTTTGCACTTAACTATACGCTCCCTTACATACAGTGAGTTATCTGAACTGAATGCAAATCTTGTATACAGTTATTTTACCCACACTTTCCTGAGAATCTCAAAACCCTGGCTCTTCCAGCTTTTTGTTCCTGGGACTGATTTGCAGTCAGTTTTTGTACTTGCATCTTTTCATTTCCACTCCCTGGCACTTCCTAGAGGGAGACTGCCTGCAGCTAAGCGTCGTCTTGCTGTTAGTATTCTGTGGAGTTTTGGCAGCAGCAGTACAGAGCAGACGGCAGGCCTTTGTCCTTTCTTTAAGATGCACCAACTGATGTGGATCTGTGTATGGCCATGAAGTAGAGACTGAATGCAACAGTACATCCAGATAATGATTCAGGAGAGAGGGGCTGCGAAGCAATGCACAACATGACCCCACTTCTGACACTTCAACAAACCACTGTCACTCACGTTTGAGCCAAGTTCCTCCCTGCTGCTCTGGATCAGAGATGCGATTATTTTGTATCAGTGGCAACCAGCTACAGCCAAAGCTGAGTTGTGCCCAGCTCCATATAAACCCAAAATAAAGGAGAGTACCTAGTCAGGGACTGCACAAAATCAGTCCATATCTTTCGTACAAAATCAGTTCAAGTCCAGTTGGTAAACTGCTGGTAAACTTCATTTCAGCCTTTCACATATTCATGGATCAAGACGGCAGTATTTTCCACCAGTTAGAGATTACACTTTCATCAGCTACAATACTATTACTGATTTATATGGAGCTGCATTAGAGAACATCAGCTTCACATGCGTTTATTAAAGAAAAAACCTTTTCAAACTCTTCTGTCAGACCAAGCTATGTGAAAAGCTTTCTTCTGCCACACACAAATGACATCCAAATCCTGCATGCCTATGGCTAGCTGCAAGACAACATGAGAGGTGGTTAAAATAGAGTCACTCATAGCCAAGTTTGTGCTTTTCAAATTCTCACAAGCTTAATTAATTACTCATATGTTTAATGAGCTTTAAATAAATGGATGAATCCTCATCTGTTGGTGTTAGCGCAACTACACAAATTACACATGGGTGAGAATCTACTTGGAGCACACTGTTTTATCTTTTTGACAAGACTGGTTCCTNGACAACATGAGAGGTGGTTAAAATAGAGTCACTCATAGCCAAGTTTGTGCTTTTCAAATTCTCACAAGCTTAATTAATTACTCATATGTTTAATGAGCTTTAAATAAATGGATGAATCCTCATCTGTTGGTGTTAGCGCAACTACACAAATTACACATGGGTGAGAATCTACTTGGAGCACACTGTTTTATCTTTTTGACAAGACTGGTTTCTAAACCATCTAATCCCTATTTATCCTGAGCAAAAATGTAGTACAAAAGCAAATATCAACAAGCTTCCATGTTGGACAGAGAGAATTACCTCCATGGAATAACTAATGTAATTTAGTGCCTATGCCAGTTCAGTCTATGCCTATACCTCATCCTCCCTTGTACTTTTCTCCTTCCTTCTTTCCTACAAAAAAGAACCCCTTTATTGCTCCCTATCCCTGGCCTGTACAAACATCCCTCACTAGTTAACAGCAGACCATGGAGCCAGACTCTGTGACAGGATAAATCCCGGTGTATCCAATGCCCTCAGTTACACTACATCATTGCAGACCAGTGTGAAACCCTGGCTCACACAAATGGAGAGTTTGATTTTTGAAGTCAGTGAATTGCTGAATTGCTGGGACATGACGCAAATATGTCTAATTACTGGAAAGCATTCCTCCATCTCCATAGATCATTATATTGCTTGTTTAAACACAAACTGATTTAGAGGTCATCTACAGAAGGAAGGTACTTCTTAGTAAAGAAGAAAGTGAATTTACAGCTGAGCACTATTCTTCTGTGGACACGTTCAGTGTGCATGAAGTAAACTACTGTTTGGCCAAGCTTTCAGAGTATATTGGCCCAGGAATGATTCCCAGAAGACTATCCAGTGCAATGCAGATCAGCCTCGCAAGACCCAGAGAAGACAAATATGCTGAATATGCTGAAACATGCAGTAAGAACCAATGATGAAAAAAGCTAGAACAAAACCATAGCTTTCCTGCAAAGTTATGGTTATTACCTACAGCAATCCATCCTTGATATGCCTCTGTAGCTTGCCAAACAGATGGTAGGCTAACTGCTGGAAGGTTAACTCCTAAACAGCCTGGGCAAAGGCTCTTACTGTATCACACACACATGCATACACAAGGTGGGCTCTCCTGTTATTCAAACAGCTGTTAACAGAACTATTACATTTTCAAAGGTAAAATTAAGCTTTCCTGATGTTTCATTCCCTCTTCTCTGTTGAGCTGCAAAATCCTCTGGCTTTCTGTTCTCTTTCCTAAAACTCACCTCAAGAATTCTTTGTCAACCAACCTCTTCTTACTGGTCTGGCTCTTCTCCCTCTGTTTTCAGCTTAGGCAGTTAAACCTTCCTGAAACAAGGCTACAAAGCAAGACCTATACTCAATGGGAAGGCGATCATTTTAAGACATGACAGCATAGCCTGAAAATATCCCTCTTCCTTTAGTATCAGTTACAGAGAAGTTTTCATTCTCACCCAGAGAAATACACACAATACTAGGCCACGAATATGTTAAATTAGCATAAACTTTGGCATCACTTGTTTGGTCACTGCGTACCTACCACAAGTGAAGAGTCTAGTTCCATTCCTAGCTAAACTGCTGAGACAGTCAACTTGAAATATATAAAACCCACTTCTAGTGCATTAACCCTATTTTTTTATATATATGGGCCTCAATTATTACTTTTTAAAGTAAAAGTTTGGAATCATGAGGACAATTGTCTGACAGCTTCAAAGTATGTAGACTCAGATTTCATAAACACATTACACATGAGGCTGCCTTTCTAAGTAAGTGACCTGTAAGCAATAAAAGATTCAGCTTGAACTACCTTGCCAACACTAGACCATGATTAGAACAAATTCTTAAAGAGTCTGACGCCAAGCCCCTGCGATTCTGGAATTTTCATGTGTATTTAAATGCAAGAAGACAGAAGAAACTGTCCGATATAAATTACTATGAACATCTGATTTCTTCTGCCAGGAAAGCTGTACAAGTTGAGCTCCATGCATAGTGCAGATCCATAGTGCAGATCCATAGTGCAACACTGTGTAAAAGAAGATAGGTTTAGCCTCTCCTTTAATAAGACCCTCACTCCCTTACACCCTTACTCCATACAAAAAAAAAACATTTTGCCTGAGCTAAACAGAAGAAATTTAAAAATAATGTGAACAGAAACTTCCAAATAACTTACAGGAAGAAATTAAAGGATATATGTCCCTTTTACTTAATCTGCACATGCCCTTTTAAGCTTTCAGCAAGGCCAACGAAGGTAGAGAAGATGCAGTTGGAATTTGGAGCTGTAGGTCTTTGTTCCCTTCTCACAGAGATTTCATGTGCTGATGCACTAGACTACCCAGAATGCAAGCAGAGGCTCCACCATCCCAGGTGAAGTCGAAGGTGGTTTGGATCCTGCTGTTATTGGGTGGGATTTTTTGGTTAACAGCCTTTTTTGTTGTTCTGACAGTGCCTGAGCAGCATTGAGTGGAATGCTCCCTAGGATGGGCAGAGACATGCAAAGCAAAGTAAGTTAATTGCCTTTGTTTGGTGTACACATGGAACAAAAAATGTTGAACTGTAAAATGCAAAACATCACTGCCACCAAAAGTTTGGGCAATCCGAGACACCCCTATGACCCAAAACTGGACAGAACTTCTCTTTCAAAGTATGCATGGCTACCATTAAAAAAGAAATAAAACCTTCTGGCAGTGAAGAATCATTCTGGCAGATAACCCTTATAACCAATATTACTCATTTCACAGCCAGAAGTGAGTATCGTTCTTTATAAGCAGGAATCACAAAAAAGCATTTGTTTCCTCCTTCAGGCACTCTCAGGTGAGACAAGTTTGGCTGGCACCAGAAGACCTCCACAAAACACTCATTTTTTTTCTTTTCAGAAAAATAATTTTGCCCTGCATTCTGCAAAGCTCCAGGTGACCCCAAGGGGGACACAATTGGGAAGGCTGCGTGTATACTTTACTGTAACCATTCTTACCATGTTAGAGGCCAATTCAGAGAACTGCTTATTTAATAAGAATGCCAAAAATTACTCATGTTAGAGCATCTCTACACTGTTGATTAAATAGGATCACAAGTGTGTACAGTTCAGCAGCCAAACCCAGACTTCCTGAACCCATTTGCATTGGGGTTCATATCTTCGTTATTGTTAATATCAAGTCTGGAAAAATGTATATACGTACCTTTCTTCTAATGGCACTGACATTAGAAGCACATAAAACAGCCCTCCTAGACAAGACCCATGTCCTGCATCTAGACTGTATCACGCACCACACTTAGGACTCATATGCTCTATAATGAGATAACGTAAAGGCAGGAAAAATGTGTACCTCACCCCATGACAAATTAACAGGAAAAAGAGGAAGATATACATTAAACCCACAAATCATTAAAATTCAAACATTCTACCTCCATTTCACAATACAGCCCCTGGTAAGATAAGACAAGCTGTGATGACTTTAGATCAGTGCCACAATTAGTGAAATCAGGAAAACAAAGGGAAAGCTTGAGTCTGCTCGATTCAGTATACATTGTATTGCAGGCTCTGGGATGAATTCAAAGAACAGGGATTCAGCCATGCGACTTAGAGCTTTATTCAGTTCAACACTAAAAAGTCCAATCTGTATTTTTTAATGGCAATCAGAAGAATTATCAAGGCAATATTATCTTTATAGGAAAGAAAAATCCCAGGCATATCCCAAGTGTTTCTAACTTCTAGATAGCCGCATTTATTGTCTGTGTACTAATTAGTCTCTTCAACCAGCTGGGGTTGTAAAGCCAGGTCTCAGACCTAGGCAGAGGCTTTGCATTATTGCTAACAGGTAATTACATACAAAAAGAGAACAGCACCTCTTTTACGCAGAAAGAATTGGTATTTACATAGTGCCCAGAGCATGCTACAGGCTCTGAAGAGAAACTGTAACTGCATATGATGTAAAGCAATAATCCTGGTCTTACTGCAATAAAAATGAACATGCTTGCTTCCCTAGGTAGAGATCTGGGCTCCACATTTGTTTCAATACTGAACTATGTGTTTTTAAATTGCCATGCTGCAGAGATATTTTGTTTGTTTTCTTTCAATATTAAACCTCTCAATTCCTCAGCCATAAAACAGGAAGAGATTATTGAGTTCAGTGCAGTTCTTGAAGTCAAAGGGAGTTACTTCTCCAATAGGAAAGCTTTTGTTCAGTGCACAAGGCTGTTTAGCCACAGCGTAGATCTGTAAGCTGTAAGGAACAGTTAGTGTCAGGGAGTTTAGCTTATTCATTGTGCTCATCACTGTCACCATTTTGAAAAAGAAAAGCTGCACAGTGTTAACAGAATAATTATTAAAAATTATCATAAAATTATTTTCATAGCCAAGCTTCTGCAGTTCACTGTTATTTCAGATCTGTACAGTGCCAATCTCTGTGCTGACAAACCCCAAACAGTAGCTGGGCATGACCAAAGAGATTGTTTGAAAACTCTGCTCTTGGAATCAAATGCAAGGGGATGTATGCTTGTCCGCTTCTCAGCCTGCTGCACCTGTGTGTACACTGTAAGACAGTCTGAACATTTAAAGAAAATTTAAAGAGACCTCATTTGAGAAAAATACCCTGATTTCTCGCACACACCAAGAAATAGCCACCACTTACTTTACTCATATGTTGGACGTCCATTTGAAAACAAACAAACCAAGAACTCGATTCTTCTCAGGGAGGAAAGCTTATGGTACAATCATTAACTCCCACTTACCCTGTTTTTAACTTCGCATTCTTCATGATATTTTGCTTTATGATTTTACCTGCAGCCTGATACAAAAGCATTTATTATCAATATTATTTATTACACATGATAATTCCCACATCTTATTGTTTGTACTGCAGTAACACATAAGACTTCCAGCCAGTAATAAGGTACTGTGTAAACACCATCTATGAAGACAGTTGTTGCAGCATATAAACATTTTTCATGTACCTGGAGCACTGTATTTGCAGACTGTAAACATCTTATAAAAAATGAAGTCCCTTTAGTTCCATACACAGCCTCATTTACCATGCATATGATTTCATTAAATCATTTCAGAAATCTGTTTATGAATCCCAGCTACGTGACTGAAGTCTTAACCTAGGCCTAAGGAAGCTAACAATATTCCTGCTAATGGGGAAAAAAAACTGACAAAAACCCTCCCACATTTGAGATAAGAAATTGTCATTCTAGTTCCTAATTCTAAAGGGAAATCTGAAAATGAACACTTAAAGATCCTGACTTCTGTCTTTACCATACAGGACTTTTGAGGGTGTCCCAACATGAGGTGTAATTGGAGTTCTCGCCTCTGTAGGCCCAATAATGAATATACCATTAAACAAGGCTCCAACTACACTTCCAAAGAAACTGAATCCAAAATCTGTGCTACTATTTAAAGACAATTCAGTTTACAATAAAATTCCAGCTCAACTGGCTTAGTTTCCAAGCTGGGGAGACGTGTTCAGTCTTGTTAGACTGAAGTAGAAGTGTGTTAGACACAGCAGAAGCATGAGCTTTCTACCCTTGGATAGAAAACACCCTTTTCAAGAACAGCTCTGTTACAGTTGAAGCTGTCCAGATTAGAATATAAACCATCTTAAAATACAGCAGGACAGGAATGCTGCTTGAAAAAGCTGTGTATATGTCGATCTGCTTTTCAAAAACAATCACTGTGAGCCAGATGAGGAGAGATGCTCTTGCCTGAAACACATTTTCTGCTACTACAGTCTGAGATTTCTGGCTGCAACTCTGAGTCACCATTGAAGTCACACATGGAGGGACAAAGGCGTGTGGAGTAAGGCCAGGTGACAAGGAAGAAGGGAAAGGAAGAACTGAAAGTGTAAGCACTCACAAGAACAGATCCAGAAGACAACACATGGGAGGCAGAGTCTTTTGGAAGGAACTGCAATACTAGCTCTGATACGTTACTCTTCAAAAGACGGTTTTATCTAGACCCATGTTAGCTTGCAATTCTGTCCTCCCAAGCATGCCGACAATTAAGTGTAAAGCCTGTTTCTTCACTGGTATCTATGCAAGTCCACAGCTACTACAAAATTCAGGAGACAGCAGAATTGTGTGAGTAAATGGAAGTAAGATATTCTCATTTTCCCACTAGAAAAAGAAAAATGACAGCTTTGGTAAGCTCTGTATTCGTGAGGAAGTCAGCAGATTCACTGGTATGTGTAATAAGCCCCCAGACAGTTCAGTACTTTTAAACAGCAATTGTGCAGTTTTCCTTAAATATCCCTGAAGTGAAAGATAACAAATTGAAAGGGTTAAGGCCTCGGCTACAAGGAAGATGTGTAAATACCTCAGATACTTAGCTGAATAGAAGAAAACTTTCTGGTGAGAATGGCTGTAAGACAAGGAGGCTCCCGGATAAACCTCACCTTAACAGATATGCAAAGCCGTAGCAAAGACACACAAAGGTCTATGTGATCTGGTCAGTCAGCAACTCAAGGAAGAAGACTAGAAGTCTTCATCTGAAGAGGAAGACACATGCGCATCACACACTTGCATATGTTAATGTATTCCAGGAAATCTCATGTTCGTGTAAATGAATTCCCAGGAAACCCATGAATAGGTATGACTTTACAGTATATAATCTCTGAAGGTTTACCAAATCGTTGGAGGACTCATGGTGGAACGATCCCCAGTGCTGCCCAGCGCTGCAATAAAGCAATGCCTGCTTAGTAACATTCTGGTGTTACTGAGTTTTCTTTCGGACTCTTTACCCAGCTGCATCTAGCCTTTCAGCAAGGTTAGAAAGTAAGGGGGTTTAGAAAGCACCGAATTTTTTGTATCAAAAGGCAGGCGGAAAATCTACATCAACAGATGTGGGCAATGCAACCGGGGTGGGGGGAAATAACTTCAAAGCCTATGAAAGTGATTAAATGGTTACTTTCCTGCCACCTCCACCTCCATTTACCATAGCAAATCTAAGTATTTCCCCTCAATTTATTAGTGCCTTTGTACAGCACAGGGACAACCAGTAAACAACTTTACTCAGCAACCTGGTTACAACAGAGTACTACAAGAGCGAGAAAAATCAATCAGTGCTTTAGAAATGGAGAGAATAAAGTCTGCACGGGGAGCACAGGAGAGATTCCACTGAAGAACTCCAAAAACACACAAGGGCCGGGGCCGGGCAGGACGGGACGACCACAGCAAATCGCGAAGCTGCTACTAAGAGTAAAGAAACATTCTCCCTGAATTCTTTACTGCTTAATTTTACATTGCTGTGCAATATTGTGTGGGTTGTGTGAGTGTATGCTACAGCTTAAGTAGATAAAGAAGAGCCATCTGTAGTTCATGAAGGAACAAAAAAAGTCGTTCATCTCTTTCATAGCTATTTAGTGACAGTTAAACTGTACTTAAGTTGCTTTCATGCAGTGGTACACAGAAAATGGGAACCTGTATCATGTTACAAATTCTTGCAGCATTATATTTCTGGCAATTTTTGTCTTTTCTAGACCAAGAGAGGACTGCTGGGTTGTGCTTTGAGAGCCTGTCCTGCTATTAAGACAGTTAAAAAGCAAAAAGTGATTACAGTGTCAGAAGATCTACAAACATTCCTGAAACTGAGCTAAAAAAACCCAAGGATAATCCAAGTCTTCAGTTCACAGGCCAGTTAGGGTCATTCTCAACACTGTTTACAGTAATGTCCTTGCAACATAGGAACAGTGGTGCTGTAGCTATGTATAACACAGAGGGATGAACTCCTCACACGATTTTCCTGGTTAACGACCACAGGGTACATTTAAGGAATAAATACAAGAGGCCAAACTGACACCAGGCAAATTGTACTTATTTTTGCTTTTTAAAAAAATACTATGCGTGCCTCATCATTGTGGTTTTAACACTGTAGGGATACCCAGCTCTTCCAGTGAGTGAGCATTTCAATTTGCTCCTAGAAAAGACCGCAGAAATTTTCTAATTTTTTCTGCACTTTTCTCTATCACACACTGCCAGCTCAGAAACAATGGTTTGGTGTTGGTCTAGTGGTTTCGTAAGTCTCTTTTGAGCACTTAGGCTTGATCCAAGATCAAAATTCTCATCAGAAGTAATCCTTTCATGCTAAAAGCCATGCAGTATTGGTGTAAGCTTCGCGTGCAACAGAAGACTCATTCACGCACCGTACCGCCGGGACTGCTCAGAATCACTCTGCGAGGTAACTGCGGAGCAGTACGGGCTGGCGTTACCGTCCTGCCGGCGGCGTTTGAAAGGAAAGCCACAACTAGGCTTTAAAGGATCGGAGGCGCCGACGGCCCCCCCGGCCACTCCACGGGAGCGGCAGGCGAGCGGCGCGGCGTGTGCCCGCCCTCCGCCAGCGACCGGCAGTAACCCCGCGCAGCGCCGCGCGCCCTGCGCTTGCCAGCGTTCGAGATGAGCCAACGCTGGGCTGTCCGCGGCGCAGCCCTGCGAGCACATAACCTTTCGGCTGCACAGTCAGTGGTGGCGGTGGGAGGGGAGGGGGAGCCGAACGGACAAATTTAGCACGCAGCGACTTCTGCTGCGGCCGAGCGTATGCGACCTGCCAAGTGACACCGCCGCCTGCCCGGCCCGCGTGTGGCCCTGCTTCACTTTCCTTGGGGAAAGCCTGAGCTCCCGGGCCGGGGTGGGGGGTGAGGGGGCTCCATTCTGCGGTTGGGGTGTGTGGAAAACTCGTGGAGCAGGCAGGCCGGGGGGGGTCCGTGCTCCGAAGAAGATGTGGCCGGGCGGGGGGGACAGCCCGCCCACACCGCCAGCCCCACGGCAAAGCGCGGCTCTCGGGTGGAGGTGGGAGACGCACACACACAGACACACACGGACACACACTTCCCCCCGCCCCCTTCCTTGCGCAGGCGCTGAGCGCTGCCGCTTGACCGAGAGTTACCTCGCCGGGACGCTCTGCGGCGAAGTAGGTGAAAGGTAACTCGGAGTCAGCGCCCTCAGGAAGCGCGGTGGCGGCGTGCGCATGCGCCTGAAGGGGGGGGGGTGTGGGGTGTGTGCGCGCGCCCCCCCTCGTCCACCACCCCCCGCTGTGGTGGTGGGGGTTGGTGACGGCCCCGCGGCCAGGAAACGCGGGGGTGGGGAGGGTCCTGGCAGGAGCGCGAGGCTCCGCGGAGGCAGAGGCAGAGCGCAGGCAGAGACCCGGGGGGAGGGGAGCGGGAGGAGATACCCCGCCGCCCCCGCCCTCCGAAACGGCTCCTCGGTAGGAGAGTGGCCGGAACGTGTATTCGCTGGGGAGGGGCGGGGGAGGAGGTCCGGGGTCCCGGGGTGCCACCACCCCGTTCCGTGCCCTGCCCCCAGCCCCCCCCGTGGCTGAGCGTGCTCCCAGCTGCTTCACGGGGGTGCGAAACCGAGCCCCCACGCCGAGGGTCATAAACGCCTCTTCCCTGACGCATCTACTGTACTTTTACAGCTTTTCAACCCAAAAAAGCCCCACCTGGGAACTCTCCAGTTGACAAACACGCTACAGAAGTGTTAAGTGTTGCCACACACCTCGCAGACATAAATGATGCTTAAATTGCATGTGTTACACCCATCGAAAACAAAAACCAGAACCCAACCTTCCAGATCAGCGACCGAGGAGGCTGGCACAGGCTGCTCCTTCCTTTGGTTTATGACTTAATTTTTGTCGACCTTTATTGCTCATGGTAGGACTGCATTTAGTCACTTTAACAAGTGTGTTGGTATTTTCACAGATTTTTCATCTCATAAGATGACAGAGATGAGAAGACGAATGGCTTCACTTGAGACTTAGTTTCTTTTAATCTGTTTATGATCTCGTTTAAGGAGTGTGGGTAATTCACGCTGATTCTAACCCAGACAGGTTCTGACTTTCGTATTACTATTTGCAGCACATGAAAAAGAGTCATCAACTCTCATATACATACATTATATTTGATTATATATGTATTATATATATATGTATTATATAATCAGCATCTTAGATGCTAGAGTTCATCATCCTAAACTGCTTCCTGGTGGACACTGGTTAAAGACTGCAAAGCGTTCTGCACAGAGCAGTGCCTGGGGCCAGCGGCTGAGCGGCAGCAGGGCCAGGCTCCAGGGCCGTGAGGACATGGAGGGGACCCAGCATCCTGCCCGAGGCCAGAGGAGCAGAGCGCTCCAGCTGGGAAGCTGCCTGGTCTGTACACAGCTGCACAAGGAACCTGGAGCCCACGGGGAAGCCGAGAAATCTGCAGCTTTTTTGCTTTGCTCCCTCATGCAGCGTCGTAGGAGGCCTTTGTTTTGTGAAACAGGGGGAGGGAGGTTAATGTCAAGAACGGCACGGCACAGATGCTTTAATAGATGGAGCCTTGCAGCATCTCACGATCTCCTCTCCTTTTCTCTGGAATTTAATTCCTATAAACTGTGAATAATTTATTGCAGCTCTTGCAAGATTCAAATTGTACTAGGGTTTACAGGGCACAACGAGCACTGATGTTTGATATTTTTTGAGGTTTGAGTATGTCCAGAGGTGGGGGATAATGGTGATTATAACCAAACAAAACTGCAGTGCCAGGAATTTTTCAGGTGCTTTACAGCTGTACATAAAGCTACGTGAGTGAAAGCCTTAGTGGGTTTGTCCTATATCGCCACTTCCGCCTTTAAGTGTAAGAGATGGTTGGGCAGATTTCGGCTCAAAACACACGTTTGACTGAATCTGTGGATATCACCTCATTTAACTGTCTTAAACCGCAGTAGGTGTAATGACAGTAACAACAGGGAGAAAACGTGGTGCCATTGCTCAATACAGTAGATTTCTAAATCTGTGTTTCAATTACATCTATTTGAATTTCTTCCATTTTAAGTGTAGAGAGACTGTCTACTTTTCTCTAAGACTGACATCACTGTGCTTAGACTTTGATGAAAACTCACTGTACACTTCGCTTCCCCCACCACCACCCCACCCCCGGATTTACTAGTCTTCTCTGGAGATGTCTCACCCCAGAAACAATCGTTACAGATGCAAGTGGATTGTGCCGCCCAGACCTAAGGAAGATTAACATATTTAACCTCACAGAACATGCTGCTCTCCCACAACCGGAACATGCTGAAGCAGAACACAACTGCACAGAGAGGCTGCAAGTGTATTTCAATAGAGAAAGAAAGATAAGTCTGGTATGAACCTTCAGAGTGTGTAGGGAAGAATGTATTATTTCAAAACCCTTCATGTTTGCTCAGGAGGTCGGACAATAGCATTCCTGAAAGCATACCATTTCTGTTTTACAGCAGACTCAGAAATGCTGGATATGTCACAGTACAATTTGAAAATAAGTTCTGGCTTGAAGTGTTTACAACCCATTTTCCTAACACTGGGGCAGCTGACGTTAAATTCCATACAAAGTGGTAAATGGCAGACATTTTAGCATTTTGTTTCAGGGCATTGATCTGGTGTTGGGCTTGCACAAAAGTTGGGCAGCCACTTCTCCAAATATTCACCTTGCTTTGCTCCTTGAATCCAAGATTAAATTTTTTACCAAAGTCAGTAAGAGAGGAGCTGATCTGACCCAAGTTAGTTACTGCTGAAAATCTCTAATATTGGGAATTGAAGTTTACCAGTTGGATAACAGCAAAGTAGCACCCCAGCTTTACCCTTTAGGACCTGTTATCCCCGTTGCATAGCAAAAGCCTGACTGGCCTCTCCCGTTAGAATCAGACCCTCCATTAAGGAAGTTTAGTTTAAGCAGAGCTTTGTTTCCATCGCCTTAAGATGGATCATGCCTCACTGCAGCTACGTAAGTGTCATGCTGCTGTTTTTGCCTTCTGACAGATTTCTTCCTGCTATGACTTCTCTCACTGTTAGAGGCTTGCCACAAGTGTTCTGACAGGGACAAAATGGAGTTGGCGCACATCTTCCTTACTGCCATGAGGGGCTGATGCAAGCAATATACTTGGAAAAATAACCTATGTTTAGAGGGTTACACGTTGCCCTGCTTTCTGTCTGTGCTTTGTGCCTGAAACAGGACAATAGGGCAATATCTGCACTCAGCCACCTGAATCTTTCAAAAACTATTGAGTGTTCTTTGCAGTGGCAGAGGCCAGACCTACTCAGTGCTCTCCAGGTGAGAAATCATTGGTGAGAATTAAGTGGTTGAAATGTGTTTGGCTTTATTTCGTGTGGGCCAAAAGTTGAGGCAGAAACCAGAGAATGGGCATTTGTTTTGTTGCGCTCCAAGTTCACTCTTACTGTCCACTCCCCCCTCCTTCGCACATTTCTGGGAAAACAGGAAAAAACAATCCATGCTGGGTAGTCCCTGTGTCAGGCTGGAGAAACCCCACAGGCTCAGAGAACAGTGTGTGAGTGTTTCCTAGGGAAAGAAGCTGGTATGTCAGTGTCCAGTGTTCCGCACACAGCCCACCCAGTCTCAAATCCATCTTAAAGAACCTAAAGGCCAGTGTTTTCAGACAGATAAGCTAATTTTGGGCCTTATCAAATAGTTGAGACAGCCACAGGACAAGTATTTGCAATGGTTTTGAGCTTCAATGGCTCGCCCCTTCAGGATAGAGGTCTTCATCTGTAAGTTAGACTTGAAGCCTGCTCACTTTGGTATTTGAGGGTGAACTCTTGAAAACACTGGATTCACTGAGCATTATTTTATGTGTCATTACTAGGCCTGTCATGGGCTGCCCATGCTTGTTGCAAGACCGTGTGCCTCAGAGGCCACCAGTTCTTCCTGCTTTCTTCTAGCCACATAAGCAATAATCATCTGCTCCATTTGACACAACAAACCTGTAGTTCAGTTGCCTTCAGCAGGTCCTAATCTTGCTTAATGCTTCTTCACAGGCTACCAGTGCCCTCAGTCCAAAGCTGTGTACCTGGGTCTCACAACCCAAGAAATCTTCCACTGCTCTCCCGCACCCAGGAAACAGCCATTCTTGCCTCCTCCCTTCCCACAGTCAGCTCTTCCTGCCAGCTGCGGGAAGCCTTTTGTAGCATTCAGCTAATTAGGTCTCCTAGGCACAGAGGGTCACAGACTGCCCGAGTACCCTCAAGAGCTTTTCTTCCTCTCCCAACCTGTTCTTTCATGGTGCTTGCAAGTCTGTCATACCACAGAATTTTGTTTGCAGAAAGGCCTTTTTCCAAGTTTTGGCACTTCGAAGGTCCCTGGAGTATAAGAATGACCTACACCCACATGCCTGTGTTTTACATTGACAACTTAACTAGGCAGTCATAGGAGAATATTTGGAAAAGCGTGAGAAAGGAAGGTAAGTAAGTGTGAAAGAGAATACCTAATGTAAATGAAATTCAGGCCTCAGTTCTTACCTGGCAGCTTAAAAGCACTAGACTTAAGGCCTAGATCCCTATGCCCCATTGAGCTACGCTCACTGCATCATGAGAAGAGCAGGGAGGGGAGTGGAGGAGGGAGGGTGCAGCTCTTTTCATACACCCCCAACTGTGCAGCTACCTACTGCTCAGTGGAGATTGGGCTGCACAGGAAATCCGGCTGTTTCGTTTCTCTGGAGCTTTTTAGTGCTGAGCTGCTAAACACATCTGTCCTACATAATGTAAACGTATTCTGCAACACAGCACATTATTCTTGATGAAGTCATATGGATGCTAGGCTGAAAATTTGCCTCTAATTTACTCTGCGCATGCAGCCTGCTTTCAAACATAGGGTGAATGACTTATTGTAACCCCAGATTGGTTTCAACACCAAGTGATTAAGCCATCTAGACAAAGTAAATTAAGGAAGTGGTTTCACAGAACAGGCTGACACAAGACAGGCACAGAAGTAATTCTGTAGCAAAACCGGGGTGAGTCATGCATCTGCTACATGTACTTTGGTTAAGTTCTTGCAGATCAGTATCTCTTGTACACATAGCAAACATAAGGAAGGGGCTATAATCAAACACTGCGCTGTTATATAACACTATTGCTATAGTAGCATCCACCTTCAAACATTTCTCCCCCTTAACCTACCAGATGAAATTGAGCATCACTCTTACCTTAGGGAAGATATACCCCTCTCCTCTCCCGCTGCTGTCTCACCCGATCTCCCTTTTATTTAGGAGGCTGTATCTCCAAACACACGACAAGTTTGGAGTCGCTCAGCAGGCCAACACTTTTATTTAACGGTCATCTGTCATATCTCAGAACTTACATGGATTCCTTGTCTTTTATGGCTTAAAAAAATGTGAACCAGATTCCAAAACCACACCTTGATCAGCCCAGCAGAGCAGACCTACCATCATTAGTTTTCAGATTTAACACACAGCCCTAGTGAACCGACAACAAAAGAAGATAGAAAGACAGTTCCATTCTGGAGAGCTGCTAAACTGCCATCTTATTTTGTTATTAATAGATGGAGTCTGACTGATATAAACAGGTGGAGTCTGGTGAGCATCTGCACTTCATTTTCTTCACCCTACCCTCAGTCCATACTCACAAAGGCAATAATTCTCTTGCAAGTAAGTTCAGTGCAGAAAGGACTTATGATGCCCATTGACTACATATCTCTTGGAGGCATCGGCTCTTTTTTTTTTTAAATGTACAATGTTCCGAGTCCTACATCTGTATAGACACCTAGCATGGTACTTGACAGGGAGGAGACTGGAATGCAAGTGACCAAACTAAAGTGGATGGCAGTGGAGATGGTAAGAAAAATGTCTTTGTTGCCCTGGCTTTGCTTCTCCCAGATGCCTGCTCACCGTAGCATTACGCAGGAAACAAGAAAAGGGAGGAAGTATCTACCTTTTTGCTGAAGTATTTTACCATAATTACAGCTGCTCTGTTAGATTATCTTCAGCTCTAACCAGAAGATCCTGTCAGTCACAAAATATTAAGGATCACTGCACACTGAGAATTCACCAGTTCCCTGACCTTCACATGTCTGCTGCAGTAGAAGCAGCTGTATTTTCATGCTTCTCCTCATCCATCTAACATGCAAGTATCTGCTCTGCCGGAACTATCCTTGCATTTTACATCTCTGATCTTTCCAATCCTTCCAGGAAGACTGGGAGCTCTCACTTGCACTGAGAGTGCTTGTTCTTATTGAACTGGCCCAGCCTTTCCTGATCCTTCCTTAGCAAAACTCCCAAAAGCTAGCTGCTTTTAAATAACTTGCCATTGAGCTGCTACTGGCCCTGGCTGTACCCACTGCTAGCAGACTATTGCAAAAGGCATGCACCACCCTCACACACTCAGGCTATTTCTCTTTTTTAACTCAGATATCTTATATTCTCAGGTATGCTCTGTTGTTAAAACACTTCCTTCATTTCAACCTAGAAGTGGCTGCATTATGCTGGACAATAAAGCAGCACACTGCATTTGGGTAATGATTCTGAACTGAAGTAACCCCAATGAAGAACTCTTCCATTATTATGAGTGCTGGAAGAGGCCACATGGCAGAACCAGATCTTCCTGCTTTGAGTCACAGAAACAGGGAAATACAAAATTCTGTTTTCAGCACTAGACAACCAAAAAAGGCATCTGGTTTGCAAGGTAATATATGGTAGAGGGGGCAAGGGACAGCTGGGCTCTGAAACATGTTGGCATCATTTTGGAACTAGGACCTAGCTGTTAGGTGCAAATACGAAGAATTTTCCAGGGATGGAAGGGTCAAATTTTAAAAGCTACGGCAGTGTTATGGAAAATCTCACTAAGAGCTTGTTGGCTTCTTCAGTCTCCTAAACACTGCACTTTGACCCAGAGGCACAGATGGAGATAATCTGGAGAGTGTGTTCGTGTCCTTCTCCCTAGTGTACTAGCAGGATCATCTTACAATGTCCATTTTGAGAGTGCTTTCAGCAAATTGTGGTGGAACCAATCAAGGAATTTTGCACTGGGTGAACCACCAGGACCTTACTGACACAACTGCTGATAGGTTTTCATCTGTCTCTAAAGGCTGTCAAAATCTTGAAGGTTCTCTTCTACAATGAAATCCAAAACTAGTTTAGTAGCCCAGGGCTTTTGAAGTCCTTCCTTTGCAGTAGCAACACACCAGGCAGTGTGAAAACAGGGGCTTTTAAATCTCTCTGTTCACCTGATTTCATCTCAGGCAAGATTTTAACCCTGAATTTAATGACGACATTTTCTAATAACAACCCTGATGCAGTCAAGAGACATACCAAATCAAGGTAACAACTGTTTGCTCTAGAGTTTTTTCTTACTGCATGATTTTCCAAACAAGCCAGAAGGACATCCTTTTGAAATCTAAACAGGATTCTTCAGAGAACTGTTTGGAGAAGGCTCAGTGACTTTGCTGGGCAGGGTGATTCCAAAGACTGAGGGCACCTCTCTGAGTGCTCTGCAGCAAGCTGCCTGATCCTTCTTTAGAAACTAAAAGCTGTTTTCTCCAAGAAGTTCAGGAACACCACAGCCACAGGCATCATCCGTTAAATATTTTGAGGCTGGGGCTAAACTTCAGTTCAAAGACTCTGAAATCACAGTGGAAAGAGGAGCTGAATCCAAACAGCCAAGGCACACTGTGTCCAGAAGATGAGACTGGTTACACTTGCTACACTTATATGTGGCATCCCACAGTCACTTGACCTATATCCTTGCCTTCACCTCAGCCACTCTCCTTCAAGATTCCAAACCTCCTTGCTTTGAATGCTGCCATCAAACAACTTGCTGCAAAGACAATACTCGGTTGTCCAAACAGCTGAGTGCTTCCCCCACTGCCTTCACGAAGCTGGTGAATGATGGAAGGTTAACAGTCACAAAGCTTTGCATGTCGCTGAAGGGTGTGTAGTGACGGCATGTTGTTGCAACATGGCTACAAAGGACTCCCCTGTGCTCTTTGGCTTGTTACTGGAGTTGCATTGATACATCTTGCCATCGCTGCTGGTTTCTAAAATGAAATGAGCACTTGAATCAGTGGTGGGGAATCAGGAGGCTAGAATAGGGAGAATGGTGCAAACACCTCTTGTGCTGCCCTGATGCTGAGGAAACAGTCTCTTTTTAATCCAAACAAAAATTAAAAAAACCTGCTAGAAAATATAATGGGGAAGATTTGATCCTTGCTGCAGCCCGTTAATACTCTTCTATTTCACGTATATGCATTCTGGTATTACCTGCACACACCATAACCTTATTTTTTCCAACATAATCCGTCACAGCTGCCAGCACGGAAACATGCCAAACAGGGCGAGGGCCTCCGGCTGCATATCAAGGTGGGAAGAAAAAGAGCCACTTAACCATAGACTCCAGAGTTCCAATGAGTAATAAGTTCACATGAATTTGTGTTTTTCTTCTCTTCTGCCCCATCATGTGCTTGGTTTATTTCACAAGTCTCACGCATACAAATAGGTTTGCCCTACACACAGGTGAGACTCTGAATGTCTGTGGATACTAAATGAAAAAATAGATTATTATCATTTCCTTCTTCTGAATGAGTCAATCCCTTACAGCAAATTCCTATCACTCTTCATGACCAGTTGCATTTAGCTAAATGTAATCCTTTCTGCAGCACTTGCCACAGGCATACCACTATTCAAGGAGTTCTGTTAAAAAAAATCTCCATCTGCCAGTGTCAGCATCACTGACCTGATGCATGTCTATCATGGCTCATTAATCATACATTAAGGACATATGTGGGTGCAGTCAAGTTTTGAACTTGGTCTTGGAACAGGTTCTGCTTCAATAGGTTTGAATGTTACCTCCCATTGGGATCATCTAAGAAGCTTTTATTTCCAAGAGAAAATAACACCTTAGGCTTCTCAGGAAGTTTTATTATCTTTCACATTTTGCCCTTCACCTCTCTTTTTCTGTCTTCCTTCCTCCTCTAGTTATAAACGTGTTTCCCCTGAAGCCACAGTTCCCGGTGTCAACCAGAAAGAGCACTAGAGAACAACTCCTGATGCTTTTTTGCAGTTTATCATCGGAGTTGCTTCTGTAACAAATAATAGGCTCATGAACTTAAGCTTCTGCACATTTTCTGGCATTAACCCTCAAAAGTAATCTTCATATTTCAAAGTTTTATTCACAATCTCCCAAATACTTGGGGTACGTGTGGCGTGAATGCCAAGGATTAATTTGACAAACAAGCAATTTATATTTTCATGTTTACGGGAGTCACATGTTTTGCTCTCTATTGGAGAACTTCTGTAACTAAGCAACAGGAATGTTTGCTTCAGATCTTATGTATGAGTCCAAAACATGATTTTGGCTAGCACAGGTCTGTGTTTATGGTATTATAACAGAGTCCTGATTATGCACACATATAGAGCATCAAAGTATGTTTATCCACGTCTATAGGGAGTGAGCAGGCCCACTAATATTCTATGAGAACAGTCTGGACTACTTGTATGATCAACCTTTTCATTTTCCATTGCGGGAAATAAGTGAATCATAGGTTTTGCAAGTAGTGATGCTATGAAAATCCAACTGTGAGGAAGTTTCTTGGAAGTGATGAAAAAAAAGGCTATGAATGTGTTTAAAATGAGTTTTCCTTAGACTTTGAAGATATATTCCTGGAGTTCTCCTTTGCCCTGGTCAGCTCTGGTATTCCAGGATAAAAGATCTAGGAACACAGAGGCTCTCTAAGGTAAGCACAGAACTGCATGTCTTGAGAACCTAAAGGCTCTGTGGATACCATTTCAGTGCCTTATCTTTCCTCACACGTATCTTTGCTGTCCAACTCATCCCCTCTTAACAGGATTGGGGCTATCTTATTATTCTATACAGCAGCTAGCACTGTGAAGGCTTGATTTAATAGGCCTCTAAGTCCTACAGGAATATATAGAATTGTACAGACAGTTATTTCCCAAGATCTGCAGAAATGGTTTTATTATTGTTTTTGATCAGTATCATACTGGAAATAACACAAAGACCAACTTTTTTCAGATGTTCCACAGAAACAGATGCCATTAAGACAGACCACAAGTTTTAAAAGGCTCTCTATATAACTAGTAACCCATAAAATAAACAGTCATACTCAGTCTCTTTCTAGCTGTGTATGAATACATTTTATGAAAAATAATAAATGGAATGTTCAGGATTACAGACATATTTTCTTCTTTTTTTTTGTATTTCCACACAACAACTATTACTTTTAATGGAAATCAAAGCACTAAGTCCCTATGTGATGCTTCAAAAACTCATGCAAAAACATGTAGTACCTGGAAAACAGAATTCAGAATTTACTGGCTTCTAAATGGAGAACTGACGAAACTCAGGTAGGTAGAGCCAGTGCCAAACAGAAGCATACAGATATGTATTTACACTCCGATTTGTACCTAACATGTCACAGAAAGTCCTCTCTTTCCTTTATAGGGAAAAAAGCTATAGTGGAAATCAGGCAGAGTCATATAAGAGGGTACATTACTACAATTTTGAGCCAATGTAAAATTATCTCCTCTGTTGTCACACCAAGCAATTCAGAGTTGCATTTGTCAGCCATCAACAGACTAATGACCTTCTCACAGTATTAAAGAAGTTTATTATGGAGTTCTGTGCGTAGGGAGACTCTACATGGATTTTTCTTGCCACATAGTTGAGGTCACCAACATGTAACTCCAGGCAAGATGTAGCAAGTTCTGTTAAGCAGCCATGCTTAAGCCATGCTGTGCTCAAAATCTTATGTGAAAAAAGTAAATACACCTTATATGTAAAGACAAGGATTTGTGAATGGAGCAGATCCTCCTGGAAACTATGCTAAGATCTGTTTCTAGATCAAACTAATTTGCATCAAAGCACCAAGAAAAAATAACATTGCAATCTCTCTGTGATTTATTTGTACTTTTAAAAAGGATTACTAATGAAGTAGTGATTAACAATACCAGTAAAGATACACCTGCTGACACTGTAGCTATTGACGTCCACTTCACTGGTGGTTTTGGTTTCTGAGATTCTCAGTTATATTTGGTTCATAGGCTGTAAGGCCTTCTCCATCAGAAGAGTTGGAAATACTGTCAAAAGAAAGTAAGAGTGAAAACTGTGATTGCCAGTGACATGAATCTTATTTTCCCTTTGATGACAACATATAATCTAGATCTTCTGCAGTTTTCTTCATATATCTCAAAACATTTTATAAAAGAGACTGTAATTATCTTCATTTTGTAAAAAGAGGCTTGAATATGGAAGGATATTTTCAAGGTCACACTGAAAAGTACTAGCAGAGGTAGGAACTGAACTTGCCTCTCCTAAGTCAGGGAAAATAAATAGTGAACTTTTTATTTGGTGATCACACCAAAAGCTGGGGAAATAATCATTCTGGTTCAACTCAAATCAAAAGACATTTTATTAAATTATCAAAGTAGTGATGAAATCCAAAGTACAAGTTGTATTTCCTGTTGTTTTTCTAGCCAAAACATTTCCTTGAACTCAACCAAGATTTTGAACTGTTTTCCATTTTCTGCTTGGTGACTGTAATTATTTTTGGCAGTTACATGTGAGAGCCCTAGTTCTGAGTGTTACTTGGCCACAAATATCCCCAACACAGTATAAGTGTAACACCACAGAGATAGATGCTAAAAGAGAAGCCTGAACATCTGTCTTTTTCAAAGGACAATCAGTAAAAAATGCTAGATATTAAAATAACCTGTTAAATAACCTGCTAAACAAAGCACTATTTTCTTTTCCCTAGAATAGCTACTGAGTTACAAAAATAAAGTGGTTTAGATCTTCCATCTGTGCAACTTTTGTGGAAAGGGCAGAAGAACAAGAAAAGTGCCAAAAGAACACAACACATTCAAATATGTTGTTTAAAGAAACCACAATGAAAACTGCACCACTACAATATATGTGAGATGTCAACAACAATCCAACTCTATTAACTTCTAGGTACAGCTACAAACATGAAATACATCAGACCAAATGTCCATTGATCCAGTATCTTGGCTCAGACAGTAGCCAAAGACAAGTGTTTGAGAAAAAAATTGCAAGAATAGGACAATCATACAGAAATATTTTCATCAATATACTGTCATCTTTCAGAGGTTTGAGGTTTAGGGAGAAATTGTATCCTCACCTTTGTGTTTATTAGCCCATCATAGACTTCCATTAATTAACCTAATGAATTGTAAACAAATTCCCATCAGTACTCAGTGATGCAGTATGGTGCTACACACACCTTTATAAAGAAAGTCATCACTGATTTTGTTGAAAATGTTCCAAAATTGAGCTTTAGCTGGTTGTTCTTGCTTTCAAAACAACTCACCAACACAGTGACCTATCTTTGTGACCTATGTTTTGAGCAACAAATTGAAAGAGTATTGTCATAAGGGGAGTTGGAAGCTACTGATCTGTGCCTGCAGCCTTTTGCTGTGAACACTTCCTCTTCCCTTGCCACGTCCCAACAGAGACAGCTGTCATCTCATCTAAACTGGGAAGACTACATTATGACTGTGCTTTGAAGTGTGGGTGCTGACTTAGTCATCTCAGGTGTTGAATCCATGTCTTTACAACAAAGCCTCTACCCGTGATACTCTGCAATGTTAATAAACTCTTAAAAAAAAATGGCCAAAACAATTAAATGCTTAACAGCTCAGTCAGACCTTCAACAACCTGTCTTTTGATGGGAAACACCGTCTAGAATTGCAGGGAACACTCACCTGTCCTTGGGCTATGCAAATGTTGGAAGAAAAGATTAGTCCAATCTCCTGTACACAGATTTTGTTTAATCCAGGATGTGGTTGATACCATTCACACTGAATTTACATAATCCCAGAAACAAACGGTGAGCAAATCCAGCTGCCAAGCCTTCTCTCTCTTTCTCGTACATAAACTATTACATGAGATTTTTAAAACCTTTAAAGGGCTTTAGGTGCCTTGTTCTTTTTTGTATTGTTATAATAATTTTTAAGCTTAAGACTTTTCAAACAGCAAGCATTTTCACACAAATTGTTCATGTTCCTAACTCAGCATTTTGGACAATATTTTATTGGAGAGGAGGAGCAGGAACGCAGATGGATTTCAGCTGGGTGCACCATTAAGTTTAGATGCTACTGACCCAAACACTGTGTTCAAAGGCACTGCAGGTTGCATGAGCATATCTGCTTGTTGTGTTTAAGGACATAAGTGTAAAGTCCTTTTTTCAAACTGAATGTAGGACAGGTTTCCAGAGCTGCTGATCACATGTAGCTGTCACTAGCCTCCTTGGGAAATGTACATACTTAGCATCTGGAAATCAGACTACTTTTGTTAATTGTTTCAGCTTCAGGTCCTGGATGCTAGAGTTTTACTCATTTTTCTCTGTGTTTGAGGAACACAGAATGGTAAAGCCAAGAAAGAGAAAATAAACCTAAAAGCCAAGCTATCACTATGAGGTCTTTTTAAACTCCAGTAATTTCTAGTTAGCCATTAAGTTCATTTTCTTTTGTTCAGCTTTAGTAACTTTGTCAACTCTTAATTTTCCAGGAAAATACAAAAAATTCTGTGTTGAGTGAAATATACCCCAATGAGTTTGCCTCCTGTTGTCAAGAAGTACTTAAGTAAAGTAAGAGAACTGAGATTTTAAACAACATACTCATTATAATGAAAGGGCTTGGGATCCTGAAAGGGTGGAACAACACCAGCAAGAAGGCGTCTCTTTTGTCTGTCAATTATTTTGTTCTAAACAGGATGACTCAGCGCATGAGCCACAATAAAAGCTGACAATAACAGAGGAAGATGTTCTACTTCCCTGTTGGCTACTGGGCTGATCTTTCTGTGCCTAGGAAAGGCTGGAGCTTTCATCCTGTTTTTATCAATGTTGTCTGTGTAGAATGACTTAGCACTGTCTGTTACTGTTTCAGTGCTTGTAAAATTCCCATCCCACAAATAAAACCACTGGCAGCAATATTTGTTTCTTGACTGCCTGCTGATTAACAAGCAAGTCTGGGTAAGCGTTATTTTGAACATAAACATCCATTTGCCATTCAATAATTTGTATTAAAAAATTAGTCAAGGGCTACATGCAACCTTGCAGAAGATACATGTTATAAAACCTTTGTTTAAAATAAAAGTGTGACTTTCCTCAGCTGTGCAAAAGATTTGGGAGTTGTGTGGTCAGATATTTCCTGCTTACCACGGTGAAACAAGGCTACCGCCAGGCTGTCGTTGATAGCTGTTGGTGTATTTGATTATTGCTACTACTGCAAGCCATAAGCACTGCACTATAAGCCATAAGAACTGCAGTTCTGAAGCAGTTTGAACATACAAACCAACAGGGAAATCCTGGCTTGTTTCAAAGCAAAGGAGACAGGAGGAGGCCCATTGGCAGTGAAGACAGGATTCCACCTCTGGTGTTGATCCACAGCTTAACCTATGTGTTACAAGTTGTCGAATCTCAGCCAGGTAGCTTGTGGAATACTTTATATCTACAGATATGGCTCTCAAAGAGAATTCTCCATATCACTCCACTTTCACCTTCACCAACACAAGATGTCTTCACAGCAGATGTCTTCTGAGAGCCGTCCTTTCTGCTTGCAGCCAGAGGTAATGTATAGATTGCCTTTACTGCTGCTTGTGGTCACTTTCCTTCTAGCCTTAGTCAGAACTTGTCCACTCTGTTTATATTCGGGGTTTGCTGCTGGACTAGTTTTCTCTTTTCATAATGAGCCAAGTCAATTCATAAAGGCTGTGTGGCTGCCTGTGCCGGCACAAGGGGAAACTGGAGGAATGTGCAGTCAGCAGCAGGAAGGGGAAAGATGGGAAGTAATATTATACTATATTATTACCTAGCCTTTCTAGAACTTTCCTACTCTCCCTTAGTCTTGGTTATCTTAAATAATTCTGTGCTCTTAGCAGGTTTTGCTACTTTAATGAGAAAGCTACTTTTATTTTCTAAATAGTAACCAACTTTTAATCCTTCTCAAAGCTTTCTCAGCCTGTGGATTTCAGTTTTTCTTAATAGCCTCTAATAAGGAACTTCAAAAATGCTATTGAGAAAACTTTAGTTCTTTATTATGAACGGTTTGTTTCATCCTCCCTTAGCCTATGCAGCTTGGCCTTACACCACTGAAGTCAAGTGACTCTGCTGTTTCACATTCATTGGGAACCTAGCAGCCAATAATCTGCCCCAGGAGTCTTTCTGAGAAATTTACTTCAGAAGTATGATTTATAAAGGCAAGACTATTTCAGACCTTATTATACTGTTCACATCAAATGCTATGCAATTCCATCTCTAATGATTTGCTTCAGAATATTTCTTCTAACAGTATTTCTCAGAAGAGTAGTATAACATGGGCTACTCTCCAGCCAAGCAGCTGTTCAGAATGATAAAGAGCATATTTTTTGTCACCAGCACAGCTATTTTATTCTTTTGTTTCTTAGGAACTCCCAGGCAAATGTCATATAGTCCTGGCAAACACTCGCTAATTCCTACAGTTTTTGTATCATCACATTTCTTTTTAATGCCTCTACCTATAACAATGCTCCACCAGCAGACAAACATCAGCATATCTTTCCCCTTGTTGTGAGAACCACAGCAAAATCCTCATTTTGCTGCTGCCTTTTGATGTTCTCTCTTGACAGAAAATGTGTATTTTGTCTGGATTATATTTATTTTTCCTCAGAGGATACAATAAAGAAATAACAAATGTAATGTCCAGAGAAAGAGTCCTTCTCCCTATTTCCATACTATGAGGACAGCGTCAAGGAGAGATGGAACTACAGCCATGCCCATGGATACACAACAAATGGAACAGTTCAAATGATCATTCGATTTCACTATAATCAGGCAGCCCCCATGGATTCTCATTCAGAATCAGAGCCTTACTATGCAAGGTACTGCCAAACAACGAAGAAGAGAAGCAGATGCTTACATGGAGCTTATTCATACCTAGAGAGTTTATGTAATTTCTGGCATCTCCTGTTTCCAGCTGGACTATAAACAATGTTAAACATTTAGATCTTCAAAGTTTTAATTGCTCTCTATAGGAATCCCAATGAGATATGTGCTGTATCTATTATTATCCATGTTTACGAGGAGCAGGAGACAGGAATGGTGAGTGTGTAAACACCGATGAGAAGTTTCTGGTATCTACATGTAAAAGAGGCCACTAGATCGCTCAACATATGCCTTCTCCCAGCTGCATTACCTATTCCACCTGAACTAGGAAATGAATGAAGGATGTAATCACATTTTTAGGGTGTAAATATTCATTCACATGTGGGCTAAAGAGATAGCTTCCACTTAAAAATTATCTGGAATCTCATTACAACCAAATACATTCAAGATGCCCTTCCCTTTCTTTACGTTCTTGCCCGGTATCTTTGATGGCATATCTGCTGCCTGGGCATAATGATAGCTTCAGTGAGGAGGCTGCCTGCAGACTGAGCCTGGTGAGTCTGTTTAGAGATATCTTATATACCCACAGACATTAAGGAGTCCCAAGAATTTTCCTTTTAGAAGCAGCAGCAAAGTTGTGACCAAAGAGACTGCAGACAGCCAGGTGAGCAAAGTGGTGGGGAAAGGATGGGTGAGTTTTAACAGAACTCGAGTCCAGAGTACATTACTGAGCTTACCAGGACAGACCAAGGCATGGATGTGGAACCCTGGAAAGACAGTGAAGTCCTGGGCTGAAGTTGGAAGTATGCTCAAATGCAAAGCATGCCACTTTAGAGTAGAAAACCCTGTTTGGCCATTTGTTTAGTCTACGCATCCTGATGGTGCTCTATGGTAAACTGAGTTTCAGCAGTCACATGCTACAGATGTGTGTGTTTTTAATAACAATTTCTGACCCATAGTCCAATTACAGTCAAATTTGACAGAGACAGCCATCACAAAGATACAGAATTCCTTCATGTTTTAGGAAAATAGGTGAATGGGTGGCACAGTGATTCTATCAGCATGCTAAGGGAAAGGCAGCACTAAACACTAACAGCAAAGGACGCACATGGGACAGAGATGCTACCTGTTCCTCAACTACTGCAAAGCTCTAGTCAGAGCTATACTTAACTGACCAGAAAAACTCACTCTGCAGTCAGTTTGCTGGTGTCTAATAAGGAGTGTGTTGACAAAGCTGCTTTGATACAACTGTTCAGAAATCAAGCAACTGCAATATGCACATCCAAACACACCAGTACAGATTTATGAATTCTACTACTTCTGAAACTAGTTCTTATGATTCAAGAAATAGGCTCTAAAGAGGCAGCATCACATGTTCACATTTTTGTATCTATTCAGAAAACCATGTCAATTCAATGTATACAGGCAAAAGAAGTTAACCCATCCTTGTTCACCTTTCTAGTAACAAGAATAAAAAGATCTAAATATCTTAGGAGCAAAAGTCACTGGAACACACTGGATTTTCACTTTTTAATCTTTTGTTTCCTGAGTAGACCTACAGGCATTTTTTAAAGTGAGATTTACATTAATATAACAAGGGCTGTGTTGTGCCCCTTGCATGGAGTCTTGGAAATGAAAGGGCTAAGATAAAATGTTATCCAAAAAACATAACATGACTGCAGAGTCCCTGATGAACATTTCAGAAGATAGGTAACAAAAACAGTAGTCTCCAGCCTTGCTGTTCCCACTCCCCATTCCCATTCTCATTCCCATTCCCATCTAACAGAATTTTCAGGGTAACACTGACCTTTACATTCCTGCCAGAACTGTACTGGCTGTCAATTACTTCAAGAAGTTTTCTAAAAGATCTAGGTCTGTCCTCATCTGGAGTATAATTTCTCCATCCAAGTATGTTGACACATGCAGTCTTTGATAGGGATTTTCTGATTTGTTAGCATTTTAATACCTTAAAAATGCAAAACATGACAGTATCTTTCACCGAATCGCAGAATGGTAGGAGTTGGAAGGGACCCCTGTAGATCATCTAGTCCAACCCCCCTGCTAAAGCAGGTTAGCCTAGAGCAGGTTGCACAGGAATGCATCCAGGCGGGTTTTGAGTATCTCCAGAGAAGGAGACTCCACAACCTCTCTGGGCAGCCTGTTCCAGTGCTCTGTCACCCTCACAGTAAAAAGTTCCTCCTCATGTTCAGGTGGAACTGCCCATGCTCCAGTTTGTGGCCGTTGCCCCTTGTCCTGTCACTGGGCACCACTGAAAAGAGCCTGGCCCCACCCTCTTGACACCCATGCTTTAGAAATTTACAAGCATTAATCACATCCCCTCTCCGTCTTCTCTTTTCCAGGCTAAACAGACCCAGCTCTCTCAGCCTTTCCTCATACGAGAGATGCTCCACTCCCCTCATCAACTTTGTGGCCCTCCGCTGGACTCTCTCCAGTAGTTCCCTGTC
>VZSC01012621.1:756990-771427 GCA_013398225.1 Steatornis caripensis | reverse complement strand
AGACTCTGCGCCACTGATCACAACCCTCTGCGCTCTGCCATTCAGCCAGTTCTCGATCCACCTCACTGTCCACTCATCTAAGCCACTCTTCCTAAGGTTATCTATGAGGATGTTGTGGGAGACAGTGTGGATATTCCATATTATTAAGATCTGAATTTCATCTTTAGCAAGTGTACTCAGGAAGTGTCTGTTCTAGTTTTGGTCTGCTTTTTCCTATTTGAATCCTAAACTCGACTGAAATACAGAAAGAGCATCTCTCAATTCTCAGCCCGGTAAGCTAATATTTTAGTGAGTTAGATATTTAAAATAAATCTCTTCCTAATGCAATATTGAAAATATATAAATACACATAAAAACAAATTCAGCAAATATTTTTCAAACCTTCTGTGTCCGAAAAGAAATCCAAACCACATAGACCACCACGGCGAAACTGTCGAAGACAGACATATTTCTCTGCCCAGTCTGAAAGAGAATCCTTTGGATCGGCCTTTCCATGGCATTGCATTCCCTGTTTCCATGCAGATCATCTGAGGCAGCCAGGAAAGGGGAGCCCTACTTGCCTGCATCTTTACAATGGTCCATAGATGTGACCCAATGCCACTAAGGTGACTGCACCACCAGCTCATACTCTTCTGAAGGATATTCTCCCTTTGAGTCAAGTGTTTCCACCTGGCCTCAAGAGTGCTGTGCATAAATGGTACAATCCAGTTTCATGATTATTATGAGACAATTAATGAGAAAAAGTAGTTGAGATTTGCAAGTCAACACATGTTGAACATTTTAATCCATGTATTTCTGTGATGTTTTTGTGATCCTACAGTTCTGCAGCAGGGTATGAGAGAAAAAAATACGCAGGATAACGCAGGCCTTAAATAAAATTTCTGTATTTCAAGTCTGATTTCCTAAGAAAATCCACCTGATCCTGAAACACTGACTATCCATCTGCGTATTTCTACTGGGATGAAACTCTAAACATCAGCTGATTGACTTGCGGTCTAAGTCCCTAAATACAAAGTCTACAGAATACTCTAGTTGGCAAGGAGAATAGTGCCATCTGCCCATAAAATGTTCACACTGCTTTCTGAAAAAGCAGACTTATATTCAGTACTTACACATCCACAGTGACAAAGGAGAGGAGGGTGTAGATTCATTTGGTGTCCAGATGCTGATTCTGCCGAGTTGAAAGTAGCTTACGATGGGCCAGCCTGCTGCACTGGAAGTCTGGAGCATCACTCAGGGTTATGGAACATGTATACAAGGCAGAGGCGTGAAGATGAAGGGTAAGGGATTGAGTGGCTGGTATTTCCAGACCCTCAGACTTACTATCTCAGAAACAGGAACCTGCAGCATTAGCAAACGAATTTGACTGCCTCTTGTTACACCTGAAGAAAGCCAAAAGGGAGGTTGCAAACAAGAAGTAATATTGAGCAATACTACTGACTCCCTCAAGTGCAGAGCCAGCTCCTCTTCTTTAAGAGAACAGAGCTATCTGTGCTATCTGCCTATAAGATCTTTACATGGCTTTTGCATTTTAAAAGTTGAGTGCCAAGCAGCTGGATCTTTCCAGTTGCTTGCTTCTGACAGTTTGTGGGTGAGCTTTCCACAAGTCAGTAACATGTCAGGCAGGATGCAGTCACAAGGAAGCTGGAAGAGAGGGAGAGAGCTTCCTCAGAAAGCTGTCTTTTGTACTTTTTAGATTCAGACTGAGCAGGGACTGGAGGCTTTATTCTGCGTGGTGATGCTGACACTGACAAACTGAAAAGGCCTTGTGATAACTGGGACAAAGTGCTGCCATAGAGGATCTTGAGCATGCTCTCCTCCACAACCTCTTTAGGTTTTTAATTTCCCAATGGAGTTATAAGAGGTATACAAATATAACTTGTCCTATGCACATCTAAGCAGTATAAAAAATCTGCAGGGAGAAGAAGCTCTAGAAAAGAAGCTCTACGGTCCTAAGCAGCCTCACACAGGTACTCAGTAAAGCATGTTCTCTATTCTCTGTTTGAGCAACCTAAAAAAGTAAAAAAAAATAAGCTATATACTGGCAGTCAAGGGCTGCCAAACTTCATTTTGCCAGAGCATCAGTGATGGCCTGAACTACAGATAGAACTAGTGAGGAGGTGTTAAACTGTGTATGAGACCAGACAGGTTATAAGGAGGCTTTGCGCCCACTCTAATGCTAAAGTTCAAACACAAAATTTGTTTTGGATTCCTTATTTGACCCTTTAAATTTACTGTCTTTGGCAAAATACTGTAGTCAGGATTTTAGAGTCACTGGACTCTTCAATTATAGAATCATAGAATACCAGGTCAGAAGGAACCTCAAGGATCATCTGGTCCAACCTTTCTTGGCAAAAGCACAGTCTAGACAAGATGGCCCAGCACTCTGTCTAGCTGAATCTTAAAAGTGTCCAGTGCTGGGGAATCCACCACTTCCCTGGGGAGATGATTCCAATGGCTGATTATTCTCATTGTGAAAAATTTTCCTCTCGTGTGCTACCAGAATCTCCCCAGGAGTAACTTGTACCCGTGTAAAAAGGCTCCTTGTAAAACAGGAGTCTCCATCTTCTTTGTAGCCACTCTTTAAGTACTGGAACATGGTGATGAGGTCTCCCCTAAGCCTTCTGTTCTCAAGGCTGAACAAACCCAGGTCTCTCAGCCTTTCCTCACATGGCAGGTTTCCCAGTCCTTTGATCACCTTTGTGGCCCTTCCCTGGACCCTCTCCAGCCTGTCCACATCTTTTTTGCATAGCAGGGATCAAAACCAGACACAGTATTCCATGTGGCCTGACAAGTAGAGTAGGATAATGATTTCTTTATCTTTGCTGATCATGCTTTTGTTGATGCNTTACACCTGAAGAAAGCCAAAAGGGAGGTTGCAAACAAGAAGTAATATTGAGCAATACTACTGACTCCCTCAAGTGCAGAGCCAGCTCCTCTTCTTTAAGAGAACAGAGCTATCTGTGCTATCTGCCTATAAGATCTTTACATGGCTTTTGCATTTTAAAAGTTGAGTGCCAAGCAGCTGGATCTTTCCAGTTGCTTGCTTCTGACAGTTTGTGGGTGAGCTTTCCACAAGTCAGTAACATGTCAGGCAGGATGCAGTCACAAGGAAGCTGGAAGAGAGGGAGAGAGCTTCCTCAGAAAGCTGTCTTTTGTACTTTTTAGATTCAGACTGAGCAGGGACTGGAGGCTTTATTCTGCGTGGTGATGCTGACACTGACAAACTGAAAAGGCCTTGTGATAACTGGGACAAAGTGCTGCCATAGAGGATCTTGAGCATGCTCTCCTCCACAACCTCTTTAGGTTTTTAATTTCCCAATGGAGTTATAAGAGGTATACAAATATAACTTGTCCTATGCACATCTAAGCAGTATAAAAAATCTGCAGGGAGAAGAAGCTCTAGAAAAGAAGCTCTACGGTCCTAAGCAGCCTCACACAGGTACTCAGTAAAGCATGTTCTCTATTCTCTGTTTGAGCAACCTAAAAAAGTAAAAAAAAATAAGCTATATACTGGCAGTCAAGGGCTGCCAAACTTCATTTTGCCAGAGCATCAGTGATGGCCTGAACTACAGATAGAACTAGTGAGGAGGTGTTAAACTGTGTATGAGACCAGACAGGTTATAAGGAGGCTTTGCGCCCACTCTAATGCTAAAGTTCAAACACAAAATTTGTTTTGGATTCCTTATTTGACCCTTTAAATTTACTGTCTTTGGCAAAATACTGTAGTCAGGATTTTAGAGTCACTGGACTCTTCAATTATAGAATCATAGAATACCAGGTCAGAAGGAACCTCAAGGATCATCTGGTCCAACCTTTCTTGGCAAAAGCACAGTCTAGACAAGATGGCCCAGCACTCTGTCTAGCTGAATCTTAAAAGTGTCCAGTGCTGGGGAATCCACCACTTCCCTGGGGAGATGATTCCAATGGCTGATTATTCTCATTGTGAAAAATTTTCCTCTCGTGTGCTACCAGAATCTCCCCAGGAGTAACTTGTACCCGTGTAAAAAGGCTCCTTGTAAAACAGGAGTCTCCATCTTCTTTGTAGCCACTCTTTAAGTACTGGAACATGGTGATGAGGTCTCCCCTAAGCCTTCTGTTCTCAAGGCTGAACAAACCCAGGTCTCTCAGCCTTTCCTCACATGGCAGGTTTCCCAGTCCTTTGATCACCTTTGTGGCCCTTCCCTGGACCCTCTCCAGCCTGTCCACATCTTTTTTGCATAGCAGGGATCAAAACCAGACACAGTATTCCATGTGGCCTGACAAGTAGAGTAGGATAATGATTTCTTTATCTTTGCTGATCATGCTTTTGTTGATGCACCTCAGCACCCCGCTGGCTTCCTTTGCTGCAGCAGCAGTGCACTTTTCACTCATATTGAGCTTGTCGTCCCACAGGATCCCCAGGTCCTTTTTTGCATAGAGCGCTCTCAGCCTGTGCTGCACTTCTGCATTATGTTTTCCCAGGTGCAAGACCTTGCACTTGTATTGTCGAACTTCATAAGGTTCTTGTTAGCCCAGTCTTCCAGCCTATCTGGGTCTTCCTGCAAGGTGGATCTCCTTTCCAGAGTGTCCACTTCCCCACTCAGTTTGGTATCACCAGCAAACTTCATCAGGGTAGATTTGATCCCATCACCCAGGTCACTTATGAAGATATTAAATGGTATTGGGCCCAATATCAGTCCCTAGTNAGTGCTGGGGAATCCACCACTTCCCTGGGGAGATGATTCCAATGGCTGATTATTCTCATTGTGAAAAATTTTCCTCTCGTGTGCTACCAGAATCTCCCCAGGAGTAACTTGTACCCGTGTAAAAAGGCTCCTTGTAAAACAGGAGTCTCCATCTTCTTTGTAGCCACTCTTTAAGTACTGGAACATGGTGATGAGGTCTCCCCTAAGCCTTCTGTTCTCAAGGCTGAACAAACCCAGGTCTCTCAGCCTTTCCTCACATGGCAGGTTTCCCAGTCCTTTGATCACCTTTGTGGCCCTTCCCTGGACCCTCTCCAGCCTGTCCACATCTTTTTTGCATAGCAGGGATCAAAACCAGACACAGTATTCCATGTGGCCTGACAAGTAGAGTAGGATAATGATTTCTTTATCTTTGCTGATCATGCTTTTGTTGATGCACCTCAGCACCCCGCTGGCTTCCTTTGCTGCAGCAGCAGTGCACTTTTCACTCATATTGAGCTTGTCGTCCCACAGGATCCCCAGGTCCTTTTTTGCATAGAGCGCTCTCAGCCTGTGCTGCACTTCTGCATTATGTTTTCCCAGGTGCAAGACCTTGCACTTGTATTGTCGAACTTCATAAGGTTCTTGTTAGCCCAGTCTTCCAGCCTATCTGGGTCTTCCTGCAAGGTGGATCTCCTTTCCAGAGTGTCCACTTCCCCACTCAGTTTGGTATCACCAGCAAACTTCATCAGGGTAGATTTGATCCCATCACCCAGGTCACTTATGAAGATATTAAATGGTATTGGGCCCAATATCAGTCCCTAGTGGACCCCACTTGTGACAGGTTGCCAGTTTGAAAAGGAGCTATGTACCACTGACCTCTGGGTGCAGCCCATCAGCCAGGTCCCCCCACACCTCACAGACTACTTGTCCAGACTGTAACGCATCAGTGTCTCAAGGAGGAGGCTGTAGGGAACCATACTGCAAGCCTTGAAGAAATCCAGGTAGACAATGTCCACTGCTCACTTGACATCAACTAGGCAGGCTACTTGAGTCTGTCTTCCTCAAATTCCTTCCTGGGATTTATACAGATTGATATGCTGTGTTCACATAATAGCTTAATGGTGGAGAAAATTTTTATTCGAAGCCAGCACTGGTCTTAACCTGCTGACATGACTTTGATTAGGTAGTTGTATTATTTTACTCTTAAGTATTATCCAAAGCAGTATAGCTTTGAAGAAACGTTTTCTTGATTTTATAGTTAATCATTTGCATAAAATTGGTCCTAAGTTTCCTTTTGTAACGCAAGCAACATGAGTCAAGGCATTATAGGCACTTGTAGAGGACATCAGCGATTTCATGTAAAAGCCTCACCAGCACCCTTAATTAGTCTCCGGATCTTACTCTGTCTTTTAAAAAATGCTAACTGTGTCATTAATGCCTATAATTAAGGGGGAATATAACTCCAAAGAAATGATTTAGCGTCTAAAATAACAACTAGCTGTGCCATGAGATAAAATACACTTTAGCTCCCTGTGATTACATCATTGGCAAAGGGTAAGGAAAAAAGACATATTCTCTGTAGGCAAATGCTAAGCTTCAAAGGCAGCAAGAGCCTGTCAACTTGCCAGTCTCAAGTGGTACCAGAACTGCAACTGTCAGGAAGCACTAAATGCTTCCCCAAGAAATGTTTTTCCACAGTAGACATAATATAATTGAAAACACAGAGTACTCCACATTAAAAAAAACCAGACCACAACACAGCACTATTATTCAGTACAATGCAAACTGAATTCCACGCTTGCTATCTCTCCCTCTTTTACTTATGTTAGTGATTATTTTCCACTATACAATGAGCACAAAAGGAAGATTATCTGTTGACGTGTGATGACATCTTTAAGTCAGCATCACTTAATCATAGAATAACAGAATAATTCAGGTTGGAAGGGACCTCAGGAGCTCTTGAGTCCAACCTCCTGCTCAAAATAGGGTCAACCAAGAAAGCAAAACAGAATATATGGCAATGGCTGGGGAAACTGGCCCAAGTCACTCTTGAGTTAATCTGCCTTCTACGGTCAACAGAGCAGTACAAACAGTATGCTGGAATAATGGGTAGTNTAAGTCAGCATCACTTAATCATAGAATAACAGAATAATTCAGGTTGGAAGGGACCTCAGGAGCTCTTGAGTCCAACCTCCTGCTCAAAATAGGGTCAACCAAGAAAGCAAAACAGAATATATGGCAATGGCTGGGGAAACTGGCCCAAGTCACTCTTGAGTTAATCTGCCTTCTACGGTCAACAGAGCAGTACAAACAGTATGCTGGAATAATGGGTAGTAATTAGGCAGAAGGCTTTCTTTAGCTGTAACAGTAGCATGTAGCAAGCAACAGCTGTACCAGTCTTGCAGCAGGGGGTTACATGTGGAACGTATTAGGAAGGGGAAGTGGAAGAATGAGGAAGTATTCTTATTTGCTTGATGTAAAGCAAGAGTTTGCTGGGTTGCATAGTGTGGTGGCTGGGTAAAATAGGAAGCAGTGCAATCTGCTGAGCTTTGGTTACTGAGGTGGTAAATTACAGAAAAAGGACAAAGAAACTTTCTGCCACTCCTCCCTCAAACTAAGTCAGTAATAAAAGTTCACTGAGGAAGTCATGCTGCGATGAGTTATCCCAAAACCTCTCCTATGGAATATGTATTTTCCATCCAAATGAGAAGTTAAATTCAAGACAACTTCTAAATTCTTATTTTCTCCTGAGATCTTCCCAAAGAAAGACTTACAAAAAATTAACAAAGTAGGTATAAGACAGGGTGACATGAAGAATGAAAGTAAAGGTCAAGGAAGGTATGTTCTAAAGCAACAAAGTGTATAATAACTACCAATAAAGACAGGTGGGTGAGTCATGTTGATGTTTTTCTGGATGCCATGGTTTCATCATTATCTTCTCTCCCACATCTGTCATGTTCCACCTCCACAAAAATTAGTAATGAAACCATGAAGGACAAAAGAAGTTATCCACGTGTACACTAACTGAATATCTGAGCCAACAGTCAAATGCTTGACATCAACTTCGATAAACTGTTACTTCCCATCAGGCTGGATTTAGTGTTGTTTATCCCCAGCAACACACATCACACATTGTTTGTATTAGGATAGGCTCAAGAAAAGGTGAGAAACCATGTCAGAACCTCAATCTCTGTGATTATTCTTACCACAAATAAAAAATAAAGTTTCAGAGTAGAAAGCAAGAGAAATTCTGTGTACAGCCTTGCAAACTGGATTTGTTTAGAAACAGAAGCCTTTAATTTCTTTGAAAACAATTTTTGTATCAGTGAAGCTAAATAATATCTGAACCTAAATAAATAAAGGTTTTGAGCAGACCTCTGCCGACTTCTATAGAGCTGTAGAAATGGTGCCTGTGACCTTATGAAAACATTCTGTGACCCCTCCATGTTTTATAAAAACCAGAGGATGGTTGTTTCATGTGATGGAATTATCAGCCAGAACCCTGTAAGGCGGAACACCTTCCATCTAATTTGGAAGGCATTTTCTAAATGCAGATAACAGCTATTTATCCGACAATGTTCTTCTGTTCATTTGGCAGCAAAAGCTGTGAGAATTGAGCAACCCATGCTTTCTGCAGGCCTTTGGTGAACTCTAGTAACCCTTCTGCCAGCCGCTACTCACTTGTCATGGACTATACAGGCAGGTTCAAAAATTCCCTTGTGGGCTGGCACTGCTTAGAGCCTCAATTTTGCAAACAGTTGTTGATCTGGGTGTCCTCCATTGCACTAGAATAACCTCAGGACTGGGACAAAAACACCTATTGATAAATATCCTCCCAGATAGGCCGCATACACAACAAGAGCATATGTTCTGCTTTTAATTACGATTTTGCAAACATGATTTGGTAGTAAACACATTAGCTAAGCAGTAACTGTATGTGCAAGCACAGGCAATGTAGGAGTCCTGTTAAAGAGAGGACATCTACTGAAAATTGTACCTATTTGTTTAGCACTTGCTTGCAGCCAATTACTATAACTTCCAGGGGTTGCTGGGACATGATAAATCAGTGATTTCTATTTGTGTTAATTGTCATTGTTCAAATACACTCTACATAAAAATCCGTCTACATCTTCTTTGGTCAAATATGCAATCTGGGCACAGTAAGAGCAACAGGCACCAACAGTAACTCAGATCCAACTTCAGTGCCTCTAGCAGTTAGGCAATATACCATCAATACAATTACAGCAAGAAATGGTTCAACTAGATCTACTGTTGAGGTTAGAGCAGCCAATACAGCAAGCAGCTGAAAAGCTTGTACTAGCGTGACCCTTGCAAAAACTAAAAAAAAAAAAAAAAATTGTTTATGTGTATATATAACTATATAGCTGCACAGTTAACTGTGCTTTTGAACCCAGAAATATCACCAAAATGTTAAAGATAGCATAAAAGGAATTCCTTAACTATGTTTTTTCCATTGGCATTGTGCATAACCTGAAAAGCACAGTTACTATGATCATTGAGTGACAAGCCATAAAATGTTCCCTTGATTTTCTGCTCTACTGGTATAGTTTTGTTCCTGGATCCTGACCAAATATTCCTGCAACCTAAAAAGATCTATTACAGCCTCAGGACTCATGATATCTGAATATCCCAGAAAGAGTTCCCATCTGTAATCCAAGCATGAAGGTCATGGGATCATGGGATAATCTAGCTTGGAAGGGACCACAGGCGGTCTCTAGTCCAACCTCTGCTCAGTGTTTTGTCCAATCACATTTTAAAAACCTCCAAGCACAGAGATGGCACAACCTCTCTGAGCAACCTGCTCCACTGCCTGGCTCTCCTCATGGTGGAACAGTTTCTCCTTATATCAATCTGCACCTCTCCTGTTTCAAATTATGCTTGTTTCCTGCCCTCCTGCCATGCACTGCTGTCATCCCATTCAAGATGCAAAAGTCAACCACTAGGGCTCTGACACTAAACCTTTATCAATTCGCAGACTATATTTTTTCCAGATCCCTGTATGGTAAATTTAAGCCTTCTGAACAGGTAGTGATTTTCTGTAGTCCCCTGACAAGTTCTTGAGGACCACCAGCTCTAAAGCAGTGTGAAGATACTTTCCCAATTAAAGGAGAGAATGGCTTGTCAAGTTCCAGACAGAAGACTGGGGAGCAGAAGGGTAGAGACCAGTCTAAGTGGAAAGATGAGACTTGGCAGCACATGGCTAGCAATGGAGAAATCTTAACATAGCAGCCAAAGTAATTTCATTAAGCTGGAGAGGAAAAAGTTATAATAGAGAGAACATCATCTCTGTTCACTAATGAGAAAGAGCTGGCACCCACACTGCTGTAAATCAGTTGAGCTCCAGTTCATTCAGTGGAGATATATGCCTCTTACATCACCTCAGGATTAGGCCTGAAGTATCTTACTCCCTAAGGAGCTATTCCTTGTCTCACGCTATGTATCATCTTCCATGTGCTGGCACATTATACACCAGCAGGGAGTTACTTGTTATGTCTTTACAGTGCTGCACTGCATAGTAATTCATCGCTCACTGACATGTCAGAAATTTTTTTAATGATGTGCCTCTGCTGCTTTAAAATAGGGTGAACTTTGAATATTAAATTTTATTTACATTCAGCGTTCATTTAGCTCAAGTGGCAAATCCAATGTCCTCATAGCATAGCTCAAACTCATTTTGCTAGATTCTCGCTGTTTGAACAAATAAACATTATTCATTTTTCATTCTTTGGCACAAGGCAAAGGTGGAAAAGTCATTACAAGGAGAAACAATTCTGACAAAAAGTTTGTAGGAGCGCAGGCAATCAACTGCCACTGTTTAGTGAGATTGAATGAGATATTAAACAGCTCTTACTTGTCGGCAGAATGGAAGAAAGGAGGGGAAGGATCACGTTCAGGTTTAAAATAAGAGCTGTCCCAGGGATATGGTGGTGCATATTTACATACTAAATCATGCTGAATTTGCAATCTGATGCAATTCTGGTATCAGTCACTGAGTCAAAAGTCATTCCATGATACTGCTCTAGATCTTTAATAATGATGTCCCTGGTCAAGCCAGGTACTTACGTACATGCTAAGCTCTCGCTTCAACAGGATCACTCACATATTTCCAAATTAAGACGCATGCTTGACTGAGTGTCTTGCTTAATCATGGCAGATCTTGATTCACTTCTAAGCCAAACTAAGTAAAGATTGTCACAGATTAAAAGGAATTTAGATTGGTTCCTCAAACTAGGTGCAAACAGGAAATGGAATGAAGCTGTATCAGGGGAAGTTCAGATTGGAAACAGTTCTTCTCTGGGAGGGTGGTCAGCCACTGGAACAGGCTCTCCAGGGAAGTGGTCATGGCACCAAGCCTGGCAGAGTTAAAGGAGCGTCTGGATGACACCTTTAGTCATATGGTTTAGTTTTAGGTAGTCCTGCAGGGAGCAGGGAGTTGAACTCAATGATCCACATTGGTCCCTTCCAACTTGAGATATTCTATGATTCTATGATTCACTATCCCATGCCAGGGCAGGTAAGTCACAAGGGTTAAATAGAAGCATGACACAACATGATTCACATCGTATTGATTTTTAATCAGGCTGTAAATCAGCATAGCACCATCAAAGTTGACAAAACAATGCTGATACGGAATTGCTTAGGTGTACTAGTGGAACAGTAGGATGGCAAAGCCAGGAGCTTAAGTATCCCAAGGCTGCAAAACAACTCTTAGCTCTGCTGCCTCATGCCAATGCGGTGCAATTGCAATACAGTCTTCAATCCTATAATACCTATTCACAAATTCTCTGCATAGAAAATGATGAACTCCATTTACTGTTACCATAGTGCTCCTAGTGTAGCCTTCCCTCATTCATCATTTTAATATCAAATCCATCTGTTGGGACACCAAATAAGATCCAGATTTCCTAGTGATGTCTCCTTTAATACACACATTGTCAAGCAATTGTCAAGGCATGCAATTTAGATCTTTATGATCTGGCTAAACCAAACCGGATTTTTTCCATTGAGCCTAACAGATTATCTCCATTCCAAATTTCAGGTTTCCAGTGTCTCCTGTTCAGATGCTTTAGTCTACTCATGAAAAAATACACATTTCTTTATAAATATAAAAGCTAGAAAGAAAATCTATCCATTGCACCAAATTGTTTCTGTGCAAACTGCCTAAAATAATTCTCTTTCAAGCAGAGTCCAGGTTCAGAAAACCTCAGGTCTATTAAAAAAATGTAGTAGTCATAATTTGTTTAAAAAAGATCTTTGGATCAGAAACAATTAGCTTTAATTCTAACTCACTTTAGGTTTGAGCTATAACCATTTATAATAGTGTAAATCTTAAGGCACTTCAGGAGCATTATAAACTATTTGATAAAAGCATTATCAACTGTTTTACCATTATTTTACAACTGCAAAATTACTGCACAATCAATAAAAGTAAATCATAAATTAATTCCATGTTTACAGCATTGGCTTTATCTCAAGTATTCCAGTTCCACTGTGATTAGATTTGGGATGTGAAATGTTGGGGTTTTTTTGAGGAAGCCAGTATTGAAAGGAAATAAAAATTATTAGAGAAAATGCTTAGAGAAAAATACTAGAATGTTGCTGCGAGTGACAAACCTGTGCCATCTCTTGTAAACTGTCTCTCCAAGACTCAATAAATACAAAACAGTTACAGGGCTTCGAGATACATCTGAAATTTATCTGGTGAGACGCGCAAAAAATACATCTGTTTATATCAAGAATAAAAAGGGAAAAGCAAAGCTCATGCTAAAGCTAGATGAAGTCATGACAGATATAAAGGTAATATGCTTTAACCACACTGCTCTTTTCTCAGTTGTCATAAACAGCAGTCACCACTCACAGTATGGAGTACAAAGGCAGGAACGGATAGAAAAGCATTTTTAGTATAGCTAATGCTCGGTGCTTTCATTTATGAAACATTTATGATAACAAGGGCTTCACAAAATCTCCCAAAAGATCATACATTGACAAAATGGCACAGAGTTGCAAATATTTAAAAGTAAAAGCTATAACCAACATGTGTTAGGCCCTGAAACAGGAGGTAAGCTCCTGTTAACTCTTGCGTGTATGGACCTCCACATGCATTTTCATCACTGACCATTAAGAAGAGGAGTTGCCCAGGAGAGGTAGCGAAGACTCCTGAGTCACCTTAAAGAAGTGACGCCATTTTAACTGTCCTCCTCCTTAATCCCCCTGCTGTTACGTGGTGTTCATCTTCCTTCCCTCAACCCACATGAACGCATAATTTTCCATAGTTTTAACACCAAATAGAAAGCTAAATTGTATGGAATAGTTACTTTTATGAAAGCATAAACACACACAGTTTAACACAAAATAAGAAAAGGGCACGTCTCTTGTTTCCAACAAGGTAAAAACAAATAGCCCGGTTTTCTCCTCCCTTACACACCTGGTGTAGGAATTGTCACAGAAAAAACACACAGCCTACTTTGCAGACTCAGGTTAGGCAGAAGCAGTTCATCTCTATAGTTACAGGAGAGAATGCAGAGCAACAAACTTTGACTTAAAAGAAAGCACTATGGCTTATCTAAATTTAGAACAGATATAAATTGCTCCATGAAGGAGCCTGATATGGCACAGCAGCATCTGCACGGAAGGGAACTTTGTTCCAGCAGATGTACATGTGTGTGCCTGATAACTCGGAATCTGCAGCCGTGTGGCCTTGACATACCTCTGTTCAGCTTGTCCATCATTCGCTTCTGATGCCATTGTGCCCTTGACCAGCTTTCAGGCCCAGCAAGGATTCCACACTATTTATTATTTGAAAAATAACAATGTTTCAGGCATCAAAAGATGCTTATTTTGCTTCTCCTGTTCCAAATCAGTTTATCAAGGCTTACCAATGGTTCAGGCCTTTCATATTATTTTCCTGGGATCTGGTATCCAAAGTAGAAAATTTTTAGCTTCAAATGTTACTGATGGGAGTTTAATGGAACAGTATTGTTCTTTAGTAAATTCTACTTTACTCCTCTTCACTGATTTTGTGTTTATAGAAACTATTTACCATCTGACTTGCTTAAGGGACAACCCACCCCACTGCCTACGAGGCAATTACATGAGCGGATCTGGCAGATGGACACAGTACAGACCTCTTCCCATTTGGCAATCACTTCTGCAATCACCAAGTATCTTCTCTCTAAAATGCTTTTGTTAAGTAACTTGCTAAACTAGCAAAGTTAAACTAAAAAGCACACGATCCTCCAGCATGGTAGTCCACCTACTGATGTAGTGACACTAGGTCTGCCATCTGCAAAAAATCCTTTCTCTAAGAGTAGATAAAAACATAATTAAAACCTTCTCTGAGGAGGCATTTTCTTCATGGTTCTTAATTCAAAGCTTGTGGTAGTCTTAAAACATTTTACATTTTAAAATGTAGTTTTGAGGGACTAACAAAACTTGCCACAGTACCTACTGATCTAAAGCGACAAACTGCTTTTGTATTTTCCTTTACAATTAGGCAAAAGCTAAAAGCTCTCATGTCTAACTCAGAACTGGTATTCTTCCTCCACTCTGAAAGGACAGTTTGTTTTGAAATGGCATAGAATCACAGAATCATAGAATGGTAGGGGTTGGAAGGGACCTCTAGAGATCATCTAGTCCAACCCCCCTGCTAAAGCAGGTTAGCCTAGAGCAGGTTGCACAGGAATGCATCCAGGCGGGTTTTGAATATCTCCAGAGAAGGAGACTCCACAACCTCTCTGGGCAGCCTGTTC
>VZSC01012621.1:733847-756653 GCA_013398225.1 Steatornis caripensis | reverse complement strand
AGGATCACCTCCCTCGACCTGCTGGCCACACTCTTCTTAATGCACCCCAGGATGCCATTGGCCTTCCTGGCCGCAAGGGCACACTGCTGGCTCATGGTGAGCCTGTTGTCCACCAGCACTCCCAGGTCCTTCTCCGCAGAGCTGCTCTCCAGCAAGTCAACCCCCAGCCTGTACTGGCACATGGGGTTGTTCCTCACCAGGTGCAAGACCCTACACTTGCCCTTGTTGAATCACCAAGGAAAGAGGTCGTCAGCCTTCCGAATCACCCCTCTGGCACAGAACTACACTGCAGATGATTGCCTCCTTGACCAGAGCTTGCTAGATAGAAGCCCCTCTATGGGGGTTGTCTCTGAATGAACACAAGAAAAGACAAGTGACTGAAGAGCTGGGAGGTGGGATAGCACATGGGAGATTTGCTTGACTCCAGATCACAGCAGCAAGTTCCAAACGTGACCTGCAAATGGGTGAGGGGAAGAGGCAAGGGGATAGGGTTAACCTCACACACTATCGAGGAACGCCTGCAGAAGGGCTAAGTAGCCACTGAGAGTCAAGCTAAGGACTTTGTGGTGTGGACAATCACTAAATCTGAGCTTGAAGGCAACTTAAAGTTCAGCCCATGAGTACAGTATGGACAGGACCTAAAACATGCCAAGGCCAGTGGGGGAGTCTTGGCATCATCGCAGGACTCGCTGTTGCACATGGATGACTTGACCTTCTAGGGGCATAGAGGTGGCAGTATTCAGGTATTAAAGCTTGAAATGAAAATGCAACTCTCTGAAGAGTCTGTCGCGTCAGGCAGGAAAGAGAATCAGCACGACACAGGCACAAGCAGTTCCCCTCCTCCCACCTGCACCCATTCAGACACCCCGCTTTACCTTTCAATAGCCAAACAATGCCACTTGCCTGCGAGGGAGCAGCAACAGCCCAAGGAGCAGCAGCTGGAAAGCTGTACCAGTGCAATGCTAAGGTACATGCAGGGTGACAAGAGGAAACGCTTTAACATTTCTGTCTTCGGGAATGAAAATGGCTGTCTCAATGCTTTGTCTCAGAGTGTGAAGAGCAGCATGTTGGGAAGTTGCAGCTCCCAGAGAAGGAGCTGCCCAGCAAGCTTACAGGTGACAGCTGGAGCTGCAAACAGAGGAGCTGCAGCTTTGCAAAAGAACAGGCCATCTTCAGACATTTTTTGAGGCTACAACATCCTGCGGTATCTACAAAAATAGGAGGCAAATCCTCAAGTGGTGTAAATCTGCACAGCATCAGTAACTTCAAAGGAGTGGTGCAAGTTTATATGAAAGGAGAAGTAATCTCAGTTTTGGCAGACACCCATAAAGGTCTTCAGGGCAGTAACAATCACTTGGTCTTCTATTTGTATGACTCTAACCACAGTGGTACTTCGGCTCACTGGTGGCCCTTAAGATGCTAGGGCAACTAGTAACAGTAGTAACCTAACGGTTCTCACAAAACACTCTGTAACACCAAAACCTAGAAAGGGTAAATTAAAAAATTATAGCTTTACCACTCTTTTTGCCCTGTAAGACCTACACCATGTCTTACAGGGCAAGGAATACTTGCAAACCTATTATTACTTCAGCCACAAAATGCTATATTGATACAGTTATTCAGCTTTTACTTCATATTAGTTTCCTTCTGCTTTACCCAAGATGGCTGCTGTAGCTTAGATGGTCTCAGTCAAGTTTTTATGCTCTCTAGAAATCTGAGTTCATTTAGAAAATAAGGCAAAATAAGCCAGACTCTTTTTTTTACATGGTGTTTATAATTCAGCATGCAATAGGCTAATGATCTCTTGAAATACACGTATGTATATATACCTTTCGTACCTTTTTTCCCTTAACTTTTACCCAACACAGATCTCTGATCTATGTAAGACATTTATGCCAGCAAACAAGAGCGTCAGGCAGGAAACAGAAAAGAGAGAGAGGAGAGAGAATACCAGAATTGGGGGCTGGGAAGGGGAGGGAAGCTTGCGATATCCCAGAAGTCAAACTGCTTATGGAAGAGAGGTTTGGGTTTTTTTCCAGCACCAGTCTAGTAGTGTTTGTGATATCCTAGCCAAAGACTCCACATACCAAATTCTACACCATAAAAAGCAGTCAAAATGCAGAAATGTAGTGCCATGCACAGAAAATTCTGATATTTCAGAATTCTTTTCTTCCCAAATAGCAACAGTGTTGACAGACTTTTTTGTAGGACTTGTAAAAGACTTCTCTGTAAAAACATCTGAAAAAAATCCTTTCTGGAGTTACCTAAATCTGACTAGGTTGAAGTGCTTTGTTTAATCTCTGTTGTCTAATATATTACACATTGTAGCATGACACATTAAACAGTATTTGACATGTCAAAAAATGAAATGAAAAGTTCTTAAATCATCTAAATCTCCCAGAATTTCATATCTTGCTCCCAGAAACACTGGTTAAATGTTTCTGACTTTGCTGAACTGAGACAAAATTGCCATTAAACATTCCGCTACAAAATTTGTATTCTGCTTTGCCTTCTACTTTTCCTAATCATTCTCAAATGCTTAGAGGTGACAAATACGTTTGATATGCTCTGAAATGGAATGGAAGCATTTTATGCCCTGTTCACCCAGGTGTGAAGGTCAGAACAAGGTACAAGTAGAAGGCCTGGCGAGCCAGGCATTCAATGAACTAATGGTGCTTAGAAGGGACCAGGAGGCAGTGCACTGTTGCAATGTGCCTCCACTGGACCAGCTATTACTCTGCTGAACACTGAAATAATACCGCGGTAGATAATTAGAAACATGCTTAGGTATTGGGTTTTGACCCTCTGTTGGCAAGTCTGATTTAATAAAAGTTCAATGTTTATCTAGATAGGTTGCAATTACGTTGTTAAGGCAGGTGTAGGAAGTTATGTTGCTCTGATTCTTTCTGGCTCGCTTCCTAGCTGGTATTAATACCTGTTAGCCTTTGATTGCTGAGGGCAAATTTGGGCCTCGTTCTCCAAGAATCATTGTCAGTGGTGTGGACTGAACTGGTCAAAAGAAGTGAGTTAATTTTGTTACAGATGAAGCTTGTAATATTACTGTTTATGCAGTGGCCTTGATCTGGGATGCTTTCTGCGTATCTTTCATTATGACGCTGTTTTCCAAAATGAACGAGCAGTCCAGCCTGCAGAACTGATGTTTAGCTTTAATGCTTAGCGCTGTATTTTTTTGCCTTACCGCTGACAAACATCACCCATATACTTTAGTTTTGAATTAGTTCAGGTTTCTTTTCATCTGTTGTTACTTCAAAGGCTTTGTTACAATAGTCACTTTCATTCTCTTTCTCTTTCATCACCTGTCGCTTCTGCACTCTCTCAGTGTCAGTCTTCACCCTATCTTCTAACTGCAGGAAAAAAGAAAACCATCCTCCTTGATACCAGGGAAGAAACATTTTGAATGACCTACATATTTCCACCTTATCTTACAGTATCTGTTTCTGTGGTGACTGTAATGAATACATATACAAATTAAGCAACCTCATTTTCTCACTTTAATTTTCTGTTTTCTGGAGGTGATGAATTTTAATGTCTATGGCTCCAAGAGATCCACAACAATGTCAGGTCACAGTTTGGGATCAGGAGAGATGAATGCTATCCCAGCTGCTCTACTTATTGCCCTTGCTGTATCACAAACTGAGCCTCAGAGGCTGGGTGCAGTGCTCTTTGGTGTTCAGGCTCTGACTAGGATTTGGATGTTCCCACACGTTGAGAAGTTTGAGTCCGATACTCTGACACCAGTTTCCTCTGTTATCTTGGGAAGTCAATAATCTCTCTATGCTTTTGTAATGGGAAGTAATAATTCTTGCCTGTCCACTGCAGAAATGGCAATCTTTTTTTATTATTAGTCTCTATAAGGCCAAACACAACAGAACACTTATCTAGATCTGCAGGAATGACCGTATTACAAACACTGGGAATAATTATAAATAGCTAGTAATAATGTTTTGTGTTGCGGCTCACCTCAAGTAGTTTCTACTGCATTGCCTGGACTGCACAAAGATGGACCATGTCAGAGTCAGAAAGCAGATCTCCAAAGCTGCAAGCACACAGTCATAAGATGGCTTCAGCTAAATTCCCAGTGAAGTTTTTAATTTCTGAAAACATTATGCACAAACAAGAGACCTGGGGCATGCTAGGGAGTGAGTTTATAGCACATCCAATGCTCTGCTGTTAATAGTTCTTTGCATGGAGCCATACCTACACAGTGGAAACTAAACCAGAGAAGACCAGGACTGTTGATTTACCAGGCTAGTACTTCTGCTGAGGATATCTGTGTAAATCAACTTAGCTGCTGCTCAGCTAAGCTAAAGCAGCAAATTTCCCTAGTATAACCCACTGACCAGGTGAGAATGTGAATCTTTCACAACTCTTGTAGTGTGGAGACTGGCTGTGTACTGCAGGCTGTAGAGACCAAGAGGAAATTCCTCACTTAATCCCTCACAGCAGCCATCACATCATCAAAGATTAACCATCAGCGATCTAAACATTCTAGCAGTTGTCTTTCTTTCAGAAACAAATAACTCACTCAACAAATTCTCAACAACAGTAGCTGCTAGAAATATTGAGTCCTTTTAAGACAACTTTAAAAACAAATAGCCATCGAACAAGCAGTCCAGAATACCACACTAGCTATTTCATGAAGAGTGGCGGCACTTCCCACACTGAGGATCTAGTTCTGCAAACTCCCCTCATGATGTTCATGACACAGAGTGCATGAAGTTACAGTGGCAGATTATGAAATTGTTCGCCAACAACAGCCTCCTCCCATCAGTGTTGCATCCTGTGCAAATAAATCTCTCAAAGTCCAGCTGACTTGAAAGAGCAGACAGCTCACGTTGGGGAAGACGATGGCAGCATGCATAAGCAGGCACTTTGAATAATTCACCATTCACTATCTACTTCCTAAGGGGCTATGGGGTCTGCATCATCCAAGCACTGTGCAGTCTGGCTGTTTTACTGAAGCAGTGGCCTGAGACTGTGCTCAATTTATCAGTTTAGGTATCAAATATCAAGAAACAAATAAATGATTTGCCGAAGTCAAACAGTAAAGCTGGTACTGAACTAGATGAATCTTTCCCCTTCCTAACTATTGCAAGGTTAGGAAGCCTTTTCAACTATTGAAAGGCTTACAGTTGTACCACTTTTCTTGTCTCTTTCCTCAAATGGCCATTCCATGCCGACTAGTAAGAAGCCACACCCGTCCAGTCAAGAGGTAGGCTGAGATACATTCACCCAGCACTTCTGACTGCCAAGTTTAAATAGCATCAACTGTTGTGCCTAACTACAGAACACTTGTCCCTTAAAACAGTCACAGCTGGTTTACTACACAGCAGGCCATCTGCTCATGCGACCACAGATGGCTAAGAACAGAGCAGCTCTGAGCTTTGCTCTTTTCCCTGGCTCCAGGTCAAAATAAGATGAGAGTTTTGATCTTAATCTTATCAGATAGATCACCTCTCTCTGACTGAGGAGGGCTTCTGCACCACGTGGGACAGTGTCACAATCAGCACGGGGAACAGGCACAGCAGCTGCAGAATGCTCCACGTGGCTGCTCCAGCTGTGTGGGAGGTCAAGGAGACGAGACATCCACACAGCACACCACTCCTCTAAGCACATGTACAGACACAAAGACCTTCTGGGGACCCTCGCGTCCTCTGGTGTAAGGAGAAAGAAATCTTTTTATGATCACTCTTTTAAAATTGTGAAACAGATACCATAGTAGTGTCTAAGAAGAGAAAGATTTAAAAATAGAAGGAAGCTGTAGAAATAATGAAAAAAATAGGGCTTGAAGTCCTAAACCTCATCTTACGGCTCTAGAGTCTCATACCTCCCCTCTAACTCATCTGGCATGTATTTAGCCGACTGTGTTGCACTGTTTTATATTCTGAGGTTCCTATTCAGAAAACTAGAGTTTGAGCAAGCTTGAAAACTTGTCTTCAAGCTGAAGTAAAAAAGATTACTTATGTGCCTAAAGTGAAGCACGTGCATAAATGCCTTGCTGAATAGGGATTAAAGTATTCAAGACCATGTCTACAGGTCAGAGATTTGCCACTGATACACATGCATAGTATTCCTGGAAGCATCCAGCAACATGTAAATTTTAAGACAGAAACTGACAATGACATAGAAAATGATATATGCAAGATAGGCTGTTCAGTGGAAATTAAAAACCAGTGACATAAGTGCTAAATCTTTAGGATTCTAATCCAAAAATAACCTCATTGTTAATGTGAGATAGTTACAGACAAAGCTGAAGGTGTACATTCCGCTGAAGTTCCTCCTATTAATGCGTGAGGCCTACTGAGAACCTATAAAGACCAGAAATTCAAGTAGTCTCAGCAAAAATGATCTTCATTTAAAAACCTGGTGTCTGACTTAGGCCAAGGTCTTAAAGAGCTCCCTGAAGCTCTAGATGAACTGGGTTAAAACTGTATGAATGGGAATTTGAAGGGAACAGGAAGAGTAAGGATACCCTAGGGACAGCAAAGAACTACGCTCCCAATTCCTGTTGTAAATAGCAACCAGCTTTGAGATTATTACACATCTTCATATGAACCCCATTTCCTGTAATAGTGACTTCAGCGTGTTCAATTGTCATTTCACTTAAATGAGTAAAGCAACATAACTTATCAGAAATTAATTACTTCATCTTATGCTTCAAAAATGCATCCACAGAATAGTGCTGAGTAAACTTGGAATTTACTCCCTGACTTGGATTTCCTGAATCTCAGCATGAAGCAGGGTTATGAGCTGCAGATTGAGAGTTTGCCAGTACTTTACAAGAGAATGTCCTCTCTTGTTTCATTCAGCTGAATTTGGGGTCTGGATTGTTTATTCTCAGCACCCTCCATGTTCTGCACATCTTCACAAGTGTCCCTCAGCTTACTTTCAATGAATTTTAATTTTCTTCAGACCACTGTCAGCTTCTGACCTCAGCTGTAGCAAAACAGTCTCAATTCAAACCTGAAGCAACACAGCAGGTGACTGAAGCCAACAGAAACAGTTCTGTAGAGCATACACAGGGTGAACACTATTCAGCACTTCCACACTTTGGCTGATCCTGCCTCTCATTTCCTTGTCTGTTTCTGGGAAGCTGGCATAAGTCCCTCCCCTCTCAAGCCACGCTCACAATATCAGAGCAGAAGGTCACACAACTCAGACACAGTGAGATAGACTAATAAGTAATCTCCCTCTCTAATGGCCAGCACAGATCTCATCACTCATTCTGCGCTTATCATACATAGCATTCTTATTGGTGTCACTTTATTCTTCACCTAAACTTTCCTAGAAGAATGACTGCAATGTGAAACAGCAAAACAAAAAAGACAGCTATGAATCAAAACACAGAGACTGAAGCCTAAAGATGCTTACTCTTTTGCCATGGAGCTTGTCTGGATTTGCCCCATATAATTAAGGGCAATGTCTAGACAGATAGGACAGTGAATAGAAAAAGGCCAAGCATAATAATTTAAAAAATCATACCTGTGAATTTTAGCCTGACTTTTGAGTAACACTGTACAGTTGCCGCCTGTACAAAGACGTAGTGCTACATGCAACTTCACAGATGTGCATTTTCCGTGAAATGCTCTCCTGTGAAATTCTCTTATATAACGAATTTGTCATTATACCAGGGTCCTGGGAACAAGCAGAAGGATAAATGAGATTTACAGTTCCCCAGCATGATATTTAGTAATGTGACAAAAAGTTGATTGAATAGTTGTTACTTCAGTACTAGCTGTCTGCTACTGGACATTGATCAGTCTTTGAGTGACTTGGATTCATGACATTTCCACTCATTGTGGTTTGCTACACAGCTTGCAGCTCCAGAGAACAAGCTGTTCTCCAGCTGCAAGTCCCAGTGCTTTGGGCCTTTAACTGCACCTGTTCATATTTGCTCAAAGACGAGCACTGATCGATCCATGAAGTGCTGCTGCACCTGCGGGCCAGTGTTAACTCATATGAACCTTGTCAGGCAAATTTTGTCCAGCACATAAAGTCCCCCGTACAGATAAACTGCTGGCTTTCAGTGGCATTCATTGCTCACTGCAGTCTAAGAAGAATTTATTTTATAGAACCTTCCCAGATTCAGGAATTTGCTCTTCCTTAAAAATACAAATGAGAGTGGGTCTAGGATGCTTTTTTTACAAATAGGTTCTCAAAAAGGTTTCCTGTGCTGTCTCCTTGAGCTAATGTATATTGTTTTGAATAAAAAGTTTTTTTGGAAACTAGTGGAGACTGTTAACTATGTACTATTAGGAAACATTGTGGTCCTATGAGAAATGCAGCAACAAGACTATCAATTGAGTCTCTGACTTGAGACTAAACTGGTTCTGTTATCTCTCAGATCAGTGACCTAAACAGAAAAGCATGAGAAGTAACGCCCTGGTGCCTTTCAGTTCCATTATTCAAGAGGAGACAGCCCCTATTCCTCGTCCGCTAGACCAAGCTATGCGATCGGTAACAGTCTTGCTGCTGTTGTGCTCTTACTATCTTCAATTGGTACTCTGGTCCTCAACATAGAGCTAATTCCTAGTCTGTGAGGGTGTTTCTCAAAGACTCTTTCTTCCAAAACTTCAGAGTACTTCATGTACTCAACTAGTTGCTCCAGCCGAATATTTAATAAAATCTCAAAGTGTTAGACATAGAATGTTAGACATGAAGAAGACAAGTTCACATTTATCTCTAATGTGGTAAGGTGAGAGAAAAATACTGACAAATATTATGCACACACTAACATGTGACTGTCTACTGACAAGTACGCCTGGCAGAAGTCCCATAGACATGCACATGGGAGGGAGGGTGCACAACTCACCCAGCACTCACACTGCCTGAACTGGGACTGGCAAACAATACTGGACAAATTGTGAGGCATTCAGTGGCAGACATGCATTTGCACGATAAACTGGCAAGTGCCACTAAAAAATATATGTTGCTTGGCTAATTTGAACAGGTCCGCCTTCTGAAAATGACCTGCTTTGCCTATTTTCCATTTGAGTCTATAGTTGGAAACCCAAAGCTTTCTTTCTGAACACTGCTGCCATTAAGCAGTACAGAAAAAGCGGGATTCAGAGCAGCCAACTTCAAAGGCCATATTGCACCTCTGAAGACTGCAAAAGAGAAGCTATGTGTTACAAAATCATGTTGACTTAGTGGGCAAGTGGGCATATTTGGCACTAGCAGAAGCTTACAAGTGCTTGTTAAAGTTAGTTTTGAAGTAGAGTTTTATGTCTACAACCAAGATTAGGTGTAAACAAAAAGATGTAATAACTGGCATTTTCAGGTTGTTGAAGAGGTTACAGTGTGGTGCTGTTACACACAAATCCATAAGTTTAAGCTTCATAAAGTATGATGAGATTCACTATTACTAAGGATACACCTCATATATATTCCTACTGAATTCATAATGACAATACTTTGTACACCCAAAGACGGTGGTAGAAGCAGGTAGAAACAAGTAGAAATAGGTATAAAAAGGACATGTGGAAACAGCCATCCCACACACGGACATGTCCCCTTCATCCATCTGCAAGAAATGCTGTCCTAATTACTATCCAACCAGTAAGTAACTCCATCAAGTAACTGGTCAATGATAGGCATAGATCACTTTGCAAAAGACTGAGAAAGCAACTGGGGGTGGATGCTTTTAAAAATGAAATGCCTAGATGGATGGTCTAATCCATCTCTTGTACAGGTGTTAAGAGGCTGAATTCTGTTCCCAGATGCCCACTATCTAATGCAAACTCTATGCAAGCGTCATGTGCCTTATTTCTTCATTTTCATGAAAGCACAGGGCAGGACTCAGGAGGTCTTCAGCTGTTTTATGCCACATTAATCCATGCAGAGGTTTATGACCAAGAAGAGCAAAGTAGGCATACATGACTTGAGGCAAAAACACCCCGAATCTCTTTCTTCTTTTTGTGGTGGTACTTCTCTTCCTGCTGTCTGAATTCAGAGAGCTGATCAGCAGCTCTGAAGCAACTCCTATTTTCTGCAGTATGCTCATCTGATGATGGCCAGTCAAATTTAGCTGTTGCTCATACTCCATCCCTTCACTTCATGGGGCATAAGTAATGAATTTGTTACCTATCTGTTGCTGATGAACAGCCAGAATTATACACTTAAAAGCAAGCTTGATTTTAGTTTTAGCGTTGCAATCTCAAGCCAAAGTCTATCTTCCTGGGAATGGTTTGTAGTTCTTTCTTTGCAGTGTTATGGCTAGCTCTATATCTTTCTATTAATCTCCTCCTTCAGCTCTCCACTGCCAACTGTATGTCAGCCTTTTCAGTACAAGGTTATAAATGCTTTACTGGCGTTCTGGTCTCATTGTTTTTGACACTGTGTGGCGAGTAGGATATGCTTCTGTTTCAATAAAGTGAACATTTAGTCTTGGTCTAAATGCCAGCAAAGTGGACTAGGGAAAGAACAATAAGCCGAAACACCCAGAGACAATAAAGTTAGAAGCAGGCTGTCATGTTCTGATCATTGTTGCATTCTTCATCAAGAACTTTGAATCATGAGTGTTAAGCAGGGCAGGGAATGTGTCTAGCATTATTTTCATGGCACTGATGCATGAACTCATTCAAGATGGGGGAAAGCAAATATTATGATGCTTAGCATTGGGTCCCCCTATAGCTTTGATGTTCTTTGAAGTCTCATACTGCTTCAAAGCAAAAGTAATATTTACTTGTGCTGTTCAGATTACAAAGGCTTGCCAACAGGGGTGTAGCTCACATGCTGGTCTACCAAGGCTCTGAGTGGCACTGTCATCTGGCACTCAAGATTCTGCTTCATTTGTTTTCATGCTCATGCTAATAAAACAGCACTATTAGCACTTTTAGGATCTTGTACATCCAGAGACTGCAAAACACTTTGCAAAAGGTCAGTAAACATATTGACAACATGTTAATGAGTGAGGAAGTCATCTACAATTTAAAGGGCTTTCTCATAATACTTCAAGGTATTCATTGTATACAATGAGCCCACTGAATCCTCATCAGTCAACTGTTACGGGCAACAGATCACTTTTGCAGTTACAATGCACCGACAGCTAGGTAGAATAGCCTAGCTATAAAAATACCATCTTCCAAAAAACTGAAGAGTGGGTTATGGAAAAGCCATCACAACAATCTGAGACACTGCTATTTTGCTCTCACTGGAGCTCTCCATTGACTATTGCAAAATAGTTTCTGCTTCTTAGTTTACCAGCGAGCAACGAAGACTGTTTATTGAGCTACCTGTTAGGGAAGTCCTTGATTTGATCAGAGATACAGTTATACAGCTAAAGACTGAGCAAATCCTCCTGGAATGACACAGATTTAATCTCAAGTGACTATTATGCAAGTAGCATTTCAGTGACAGGCAGGTGAGCTGATAAGATCTTTGTCCTCACTGTACAAATGAGTTTGGGTGCACACGGACAGAAGAATTAAAGGTGGCTATGAAAACGTGGGAAATGAAACCAGATTATTTTATAATAAATAACATTAATAACGCTGGGAAAATACTTTTTCATCTGAAACAAACAGCACTAAATATTGTACAAAGAAAGAGAAAACTTTTACCATGAGCTGAAATACCACATACGTCATTGGTAGGTAAACAGTTAAATGCGAAGATTATCTCCTAAATCCACAGAGTTACCACTTCAATGAATCAAATCCATTGAGTTTTTGAAATCAGTGTAATAATAACAAAGTCAAACTTGACCCACTGAGTTTAACCTTAGCTGTCAACTTTAAATAGTGGAAACAAGAGATTAAAGTATGCGAAAAAATCTCTAAGTCATATATATATCTTCCTGCATCTGGAGACCTTATTTGAGACCCTCAGTGCCAAGCATTATGTAAGAACATGTCCTTTACTGGAGAGTTAACAGTCAAAATTAAGGAAGATAAAAGATTTGGAATGGAGAGAAGAGAAGCACATTTCTGAACTCCCAATCTTCTTCACAGCTACTATGCAGTGTAGACTTCTTTGTGGATTGTTGTGTGGTTAGAATCAGTTTTATTAGAAAACAGAAAATCCAGGAACAGATAGATCATCTTCAGTCCAAATAGCACTACGTGAAAAGCCAGAGTGTTGCCTGAAAAAAGAATCATATACCCAGTCCTCATCTTTCACTGATGAAATAATCTCTGACACAGCCTGCCAGAAATAATTGTTTCTAATAAACTGAGTGAAAACACAATGGAATTTATTATAATTGGGTTAGCTTAGGCAATTTCAGTTTGATCATTCTATGCAAATGATCCCTACATCCTGAGCCACAAAACAAACTCCCCAAATCAGAAACTAAATGCAGTGTTGTGCTAGCTAAGTTCCTTGGTGATGAGAAAGACCGGTCACATGCTGATGGATTGTAAGTAGCACTCTGACAAGTTCTAAGACTCTTTGGCTTGCAGCCAGGGGTAACCAAAAAGATGGGAAACTCTTTCCCTCTTTTAGAATCTTTCCAACATCATGTCAGAGCTGGGAGCTGTCACAAGTGACATAGAAGCTCTATTAGCTGAATACACTATGGAAAGATGTGCACAATTGGCAGACTAGTGAAAGGAGGAGGAAAGGAATTCCCCCAAGCCTCTGTCTTAGTGACCTCTGGTCAAGCCTACAGGAGCACCACAAACCCACTTCCCTGCTCTGCACGGAAGCAGAGACACTCTCAGAAGAGCACACCCTACCCACTGCAGCCCCTGCAGAAGAAAATATGGACAGAGAAGGTGTCTTTGGTGCTCCCCTTTTTCACATTCTGCCCTGAAAATCTCTGGCTATTTCTTGAAGAGGTGTATGCTACATATACTGTGAAACGCGAGAATCCGGCCTAAAAAATGTCTGCAATCTCTCTACACGCCTATTTACTGACATCAGTGGAGCTAGCTCACTTCCAGAGTGACACTTTACCCACTTCAAAAGCAAAGACAAGGAGAGTCTGTCATGTACTGACAACGCATTTCTGTGTCACAGTGTGTTGCCCAGCAAATTGGTCCATTTTTTATGGATAGTATATAATCTGGTATCCTAAAATAATTCAAGAGTATGGCTGTATAAATGGTAAAATTCAGCAAACTTATCCCTGAAAGATTGATTTCTTTCGAATATGACCTTTCTTTTACATCTCCCCAGCTTTTACTGCTTGAATATTCTTGAGGCTTTTCAAACATACTCACATTTCCTTTCAAATGTAACAACTTCCACATCGTTACACTTCAAGACAAAAAGGTAGAGCTTACTAATGGAAATGGGTTGCAAGGCTAAAGGCAAAGAGGTTGCTCTTTCTCCATTGTGTTCTATGTAGGTGTTTTTACGATATTTATCATATAATGGGAAGCCTTCAGAAAGATTAAGTACTTCAAATTCCAAATACTCAAAAATGAACTTGACTCAAGTATCATGACACTTTTAAAATGTCGGTTCCAATTAATTTGCCATGTGTTTTTAAGTTTTTAGGTGTCATCTTTTTCTCTCAGTAGGGCCAGAAGTATTTTTACATTCAGAACAAAGGTATTCACTCCAGAAAGTCCTTTCTCAGCACCTACAGGGACTACATACTAATTCAGGGAGGTTTTTGAGTCACAACAGCAGCAGACTCCTCACTTTCCTTGAAACCCAGGTAGCTTGACTTCTGTATTTTCTCCTCTCTGCTAGGATGAGGCACGAGCTGCAAGCTGACTGCACCCAGGAAGCAGAAACAACTCAGGCCACACATAAAACAGAGTGGTTAAAAATCTACAGGAGAAAAATCCCAGTGGCCACATCAAGTCCTATCTGTAGAATTGGGAGGAATATTTAAAGATCTTACTGCATCTTTGCTCTGTTCTCAAACTTCTCCCTGAACACTCTGTTTTGGCTTACGTTGGAAAAACGGAACTGGAGTCTGATCAAATACTGTCTTCTCATGCTCTTATAGAATACAGTAGGGAGAAGAGAAATGCTGTCGTTGCTCTTTGTGAAAGCGCAGACCAGTCACTGGTTTAGAATATCCACTTTTTGACTCACTTGCATGTATTCGTGTATTCGTACGTGGGTATGGAGTGCTGCCTTCTTCTGCCGTAATGGCTTGTAGACATGTCTCCTTTCTTTAGCATGTTGTTGTCTATTTAGACTATCATCTGCTTTGGTCACTAGCTCAGCAATGCCACCACTGCAGATAAAGAGACTGCTTGGAGAGGAGAAGATTATCTTCATCACTAACTGCTTTCCAGCTCCCTGCCCATCCAGCACAGCTTCACTTACTTAACACATGCAAATGGTTTCTATGTGCTGACTTGCAAAAGTAGCAAAATACAGGAAGAAGGGGAAAGGCAATGTTATTTTGCTGACTGTGCAGAGAAGGCAGAGCCATCAGTTCCTGCCCGTGACAGCTACACTAATATGCCTGGCAAATGGATGCTCACTATGCAGTAAAACTGCTCTTACTGAACTGCTCATCTTCCAGTCCTGTCATGTTAGGCAGCATTATTTTCAGATAAAATAATGGCAACTAGCAAGAAGCAGGAGTTCAGACAAAGAGTTCAGTGTCTATCTGTAATACTGTCCTTCCAGAAACAAATTCCCTCCCTAGGGAAGGCAGCCTTGAGTTGTCTCTTTCACTGATGCTACAATGTTAATCCCATTTGTGCCAAGTGGTATCAAGTCTACTCATGCATTCTGAGATTATCTGTTTGACAGGATGTTCCAACTCAAAACCAGCCATTGAACCCAGAAGCCTGAGCTGAGAGCTCAGGCCTCATAGGTGGTCTTACAGCACCAGGACAGCAATGCATCAAGCAGAGACAGTTAAAACTACTCATGTGCTAAAAGTTCATCATCATTCAGCCAAGCATGTAAGCACGCGGTTGAAATAAACAATCTGCGTGAAGTGCTTTACTAGACCAGATCCCTACATCCACCAGGATCTGAGACTGAGTTCTCGTACCAAGAAGCCAGACAGGCCTGCAAGAAGGTATAGTGGGAAGCCTTTCCCCTAAAGTTGTTTAATTACATATTAGATAAAGTCACCACCTGTGGAGAGAAAAATGCCCAGAAGCCTGTGGACATTGATTTGTGGTAATGATCATCTCTGAAAAGTCAACAAAAGTTCTGAAGGAAGCATCCTATTGTCTTCAAACACCCAGCAACCAAACAAACGAAGTCTTGTATCACTATATCCTAAACTGAAAAACCTCCTGCCTTGCAAGAAGAGACAAAATACTGGGATATGAAAACTCTGTCATTGCAAAACTATTTTTAATACAGTACTTAACAACGTTTCTGCTGACATCCAAATGTTGGATGCTAAAAATATTTTCCGTCTTCATTCTAGTGCAGAATTTTGGTATGCAAAAAGAAAAAGCTGCTGTCTTCTTTGAACACAGATCAGGTCTGACTTCTAAGGCTAGACGCTGAAAAAAGGCAGAGACCCAGGGCTGTGAGCTTACTCTGTTACTCTAAATTAGATATGCAGATACTGCAGCTGTGTGACAAATCAGGTCTTTGAATGTACAACTGGCAAGATGGCCATCTCCCTTCAAACTCCAAATAAGGGTAAGTAATGTTTTTTACATTTTGTAACTGTTCACATACATTGACCACAGTGTTGTAAGGGACCCTTCCATCCTCTTGAAAGTAAAGTATCATAACATTTGAATAAAGAAATGAGACAAAACATTTGCTAATGTTAAGCAACAATTCTTACAAAAGACACTTATTCCCACAGACAGCAGAAATGGAACAATTGGATCCCCCAGTATTTCAGCCAAAGAACTTGTCTTCAGCAGCTTTCATATATGTCAGAGTCAAAAATAAACCTTGCTTCGATTTCAAATGTATAGGGTTTCAAATGCTATTCCTGATTCCTAACTACAGGCACAATCACAGTATGACTTGAAGCACAAGCATTCTTGCCTGTCTCGATGGGGAGAAGAGCAAACTTACTATGAGGCTGTGAGGTTTTCCTTACTCTTGGGTTTTCTTTCTGTACAACTCCCTCCCTCCCTCCACCAATAACCAGCAGTGATGGCCAGGAATACAAACACAGAAGCATTGCCTTTGGCTCCTTGATCAGAACATATAGAAGTCTGACTATTGGGACGCAATGCAAGCCCCAGGTTCCTGGCTGTGGAAGGCAAGCAGAACCGATGTCTGATGTGATTACAGTTTGGATTTCATCATCTGCTATGCATGTTTTGAATTTGAGGGAGGAACAATGTGGACCTTTTCTTCTGACTTTTCTCAATATATGTCAAGATGCCAGTTTCACATATAATAACCTGCCTTTCTTTTTGCTAAGAAAAATCAGAAAAGCACTCACTAGAGAAGAATGGTAACAACACATTTGAGTATGAAGACCCAAGGGAAGCACGAAGAAAATAGAAGATTACTTGAATCACCACAGCAAACCAATTTCCTTCAGAGCCTTCAATACTCCTATAGCTGGGGGAATACAGCTGATGAAGGTTAAAAGCATGGAATTGTGCATGCAGAATAATTCTGAGTGGTCTCAAGGCACTGAGTTGGAATCAGGTTTCAAGTCTGAAGACACTGAGATCTGGGAACATGGTTCAGAAGATTATGAAGCTTGCGAAATGCAAAACTGGAGCCAGTTAATACCAAAACCTTTTATTGCAGTTGAATTCCCCTCAAGGACCAAAGATTTTAGTTCATAATCTTGAAATTTGACTCAACCTCTGTGATTACTTGAAAGGAATTAATTCTTGTACTAGCAAGCTCTCCTCAAATGCTGCTACTAGCTTGACAGCTGCTTATTTGCAATGAAATGCAAGGGAAGACAGACATTTCTTCATTAATCCATATACTGAAATAGTATGCTACCTTGTGGACAGCCATAACTTAAATGAATGGGCAAGTTGTACTCCTTCCTCCCCCATTATGTTGAGAGAATTATGGAAGAGTCTCTCTCCAAAGCGTATAGGACAGCAAAATATGCCAATAATATACTAAGGAAGGTGGCAAGGATGTGTTTTCCTTTATGCTGCATGATAGCTCTAGCGCAGAACAGTTCTTTACCCTGTCCTTCAGCCAGCTTATTTCCAGATCTACCAGCACAAAAACCAGCAGCCTTATTCCAGACTGGGAGATCTTGTTCTCCCCACTTGCTGCTCCTTTTGACCAGCCCTTGCTATGGCCAAGCACAGAAGACACAGCAACTTCAAAATTAATTTATCAAACTAGAAGCTGATTTGATCTGGAGCTGCTTCATGTATCATTATGTTTACCTTTCTAGCATGTATTTAGATCTTGCAAAAATCTCTCTGTAAAATCACATTACTGTTAAGCATGTTTCCTGGACGTTCTCTGTTTATCTGAAAGGTGCTTGGAATGAAAAACATTATTTAAATGTGCTCCCTATATTGTGTGGCCTAAAGATTCAAACCAACCTAGAACACTTCGGAAGAAAGAGGTTAAAGTGAAAAAGCTCGTCAAACCTGAATCTTCCAAGTGCTTTAGCTTAGCTCAAAAAATATATCCCCTATGACCCCTTGTGATGTAGCGTGAGTTTAGATTTCCACTAGTGTTAGCCATAAGGAGGCACTACAGGATGTGCCTCAGAGAGAGATTCCTTTTGATGAAAAGTGCAAATACTGTTTGACCATAGAAAAGTCCTCTGGCATCAGGGTTGAGCCTCTGTTGACAACAGACGACCAGCAAATCAAAGCCCAAAAGATTGCACTAACAGGAGAATCTGTCAAATTTGCCCATGCCTTGAACACAGCATAGTGCAAGTGACCATAATGCAGGACAGATCATATCCTTGAGAGGGAGTCCTCCTTGTTCCTTTCACACAGGTCCTTCTATCAGGATTTAGCAATTCATTTACAGAGACAGAGCTGAAGCAGGCTGTAAGCGTTTAAAAAAAATCCTGCATCGTTTAATAACGCAAGTTCTGCCACCTAGTGACCAAGGAAAATTAACCTACGTTTATGAACGGGCTGGGGGAGGACTGGCTCAAGCAGCTACAACTGCACCACAGCTGGTGGATGGGCACTACCACGAAGCCATCAGTACCCATGGTTCACCCAGGCAGCCTTCCTGCATGCTCAGAGCATAAAAGGGAATAAGTGTATGCTGCTCAGCACTGCATGAGAAGGATGACCAAGCTAGGGTGTAGAAGCCCTGTCCAAGGCTCATTCATCAGCACACAGTGGAACTGCTGATGACTCTAGACCTTGTCTTCAGGGAGCTCAGTAAGTAGGTTCAGCTATTGCCTGCACAAAAGCACAACATGGCAGAGGGGAAGGTGGCAGATACTGATGTTGTTTCCCAGTCCTTTGGCTTACTGGACAGTGAGCCTGATATGAGTCCCAAATCTCCAGCGTAGGGGTGGTGGTTCAGCAGGACCTTCCGTCAGAGTTCACACAGGAAACCCTTAAAACACCCACTTCACCCAGAGTGAAGCTTCACAGCACTGTTCTCCATATGAACTGCCAGCAATCAGCACTCTCTGTCTCAGAAGCATGTTGGCCACACAGTGGTTCAGTGCAATTTCCTAAATGTGAGACAGAGCCGAACAATACATGAAAGAATACATCACCTGCATCCAGTGGAAATGTATTTGCTCTTCTCTGCCCAGGATCTTGTGACCTTATTTTCATTGTCCTGTACCATGTGCACAGGTTCTAGCAGGAGATAAAGGATTTAGGGTAGAAAGGTTGCTGTGCCTGCTGTTACAAACAGAAATGGCAAATAGCATGGTGTTTAGAAATACATTTTCAGAGCAAAATCATGTGAGTTAAAACAACTAGCTTCTACATATGTGCCTTGGAAGAATTCCTAGGTTAGACAGGTATAAATTCACTGCTACCTGCTGCATTTCTCAATGCCTACCTGCAGAAAAACACTCTTCAAGCTTTTTAAAGGGGATGGCAAATAGTAAACTACAGTTGAAAGGCTAAAGATGCAAAAATCTGAGCTGCTTACAGGCCTGTATTACTAATTAATAAAGACTGCAATTAATCATTAAAAACTCAGCAAGGCCAGAGCTGCAAATAGAATCCAGGCTTGCCATTTCCATTTTCCTTGCTCTAACGACTTGAAAATAATTTGTGCCTACATAGTTGTGCATTTATTTTACACTCTTAGTAAGACTGCTATAGAAGAAGCTACTGGAAGTAAAGCTAGCTACAGGGCTTTAGTTTCAGTCGGATGGTTTCTTCTTTCTTATACGTGTGTAACTCAGAAATTTTTATCAGAATCTGTGGAACTAAAGGTGAGCAGAGAGTCCGGTCCAGCATCTTCAGAACCCTGTATCTCAACTATTCAGCGTTGTCCCAGGAAAATAAAGACAGCTATTCAAGAAGGCATTTCTAGCACACTTCAGTATACACTTCACTTTAGCTGGATTCCTGGTTGAAACTACAGCATTTAAGTGGAGTTTCTTCAGCTGTGAACTGGAGAAAAGAAAGGAAGTAAACCAAAAAGTATTTAGTCTCTCTGATGAGTGACAGACTTCCTATCATGTAGCTATTTCAAAAATCTTTGGAAGGCATTCTCTCCTTTTGTACAGCATGTATTTACCACTTGGAATCCAAGGTACCTGGGATAATCACAGCGATGTTGTAAATCAACCGATAGCCACTTTGGTTTTTTTCTTCTCCATACTGTCATGCAAAATAGAAATCTTACATTCTGGTAATCATGCATTAGCACAACTAAATACAGCAAGATTCTAGTAGAAAGAGAAGGATGTCAGAGTCCTTTTCCACAGTATACATATTTTATCCTCCAGCTCCATCTGTTTTTTCAGCCTGTCCTGTTCTGTTCAGGGGACAGGAAATTCTAGCTACTATTTGAAAGCAGTACCACTAAGGCAGTGTTTGTCTCAATAACAAATTGGATTCAGAAAATAATGGTGGGGGGAAAGGGGAAAGTTACATGGATACTAAGAGATACAAAGATATAATAAGATATATAATAAGATACTAAGAGATCAAAAAAATATTTTGATTTTTATCTTCTTCTAAGGAGCTGAATGGTGTACACATTACTGAAGACAGCAGCTATTTCTTACCGGCACAGTGGAGCAGAGTGTAGAGATCTCTGAAGTGATCCATCTAAAAGGTTCAACTCAGGTAAGATACCCTACTATATGTCTCTCTATGTCTCTCCTGTTTCCTGATATGAACGTGTACGCAGCTTTGGTTTATTGAATCATACTGTCCTACATGTCCAATTGAAGGATTAAAATTCTACAGTTAGCCTTAATGGATATTCCTGGATCTATAATGCAGATGATTCCTAAATGACTCATGATTTTGATTCTCCATCTTGACGTGCCGTTAAGCTCTGATTTTCAGAGCTAATACTAGGTCTTGCATGTGTGTGCGTAGTGGTGGCAGTGGTTGTTAATTTTAAATAAAAGCGAATGAAAGCACAGATGCATCTAGAAAGCATGCATTGAAAAGTCTTGTACACAATCAGCTTGACATTCACTGTGCATCAGTACCGCAGCTAAAGCATCTGTAGTTCTTCACATGTCAGAAGAGTCACTAAGACACAGCTCAAGACTGGGTACAACTTTCCTGCTCCAGAGCACTGAGGGATACTACAACAAAAGGACATAGACGTGGAGCTGAAAATTTATTTCCTCCCATAATTCCTTTTTTTTCTGACAGAAAGAGGACTAAACACTCCTTTGCACATGTCACAGTCAGCTCTGCATGATGTATCACTGAAAAGGTGACAATACAAAACAACTATTACCCTAAGAAACAAGTGCTAATGACTGATACTTAATGCCCACCTAGAAACTCACAGGCAGGAACAACTGCTGCAAAAGGTGTTCAGTCAGACCCAGGTAAAAGAAAACACAAGATCAGCAGGAGCCAATATTCTCCCTACTTGGAGTGAGGGTAGTTCATCTGCCTCTCCTTTACCAGTGTATCAGACACACTGACACCTGCTTAATGACTTCCATGATGACTCACAGAACAAGACCTCCTCACAACAGAATGAATCTGCACTATAAAACAAACGTGATCACTCCTGCAAGCTCAGAAGCTGAGGCAGAGCTTATTTATTCTACCCGGCCCAGAAGATGTAGGAATGTCACAGGAAAATGCTCCATAAGCAATCCACTACTACAGAAGATTTACTCTGAAGAAGGACCACATACAGTCAGCTATCCTAATTCTTTCACAGGTTAGCCTCCCCCATTGAAAATGACAGATCCACCCATAAGAGGGATGGAAGAAGTCCTCTCTTCCTGTACCCAGCCACCAGCGCTTAGCAGCAGAACACATGCTTTGGAGACATTGGGGAATTGGCGGCCCTGATCAGAGAAAAGCTTCACAGTAGCGTGGCATTTATCCTAGGAAAGCTTCTGAGGTTGAGCTGTTTGGCAAACATGATGGAATAAAAGCTGAGAAGGAGGGCAGGTATCTTGATCCTAAGTGAAGCTCTCTGACACTTTTACTTTACCATTACTTTTATTGCAATTGAGTTCTCCTATTGTTTTAAGAAATATTTTGACTAAGCAGTTTCTCATTGAAAAGTGCAAGTTCTTTGAAACTGAAACGTCTTGTGGCAATGCATAAATCTTGCCCTAAATCTGTCAGAAAAGAATTTTGATACCTGAAGTACAATGTCTAATCTACACTAGAATCCACCCTTGGTCATTAACCCAAACATAACCAACTGTTCAAGGAGGGAGGCACGAATGAACAGCAGCGCAATAGTTCCAACAGCATCTGCAATACCTTAGAAATTAGCTGTCAATTAAAAAAACAGCTTTTTTATTTTTTAAAAGAAAAAATGTGGAGTCAATTCCTTTTTTTCATATTACAGAACAAACAGCTACTGAAATCTGGTTTTGTGGGATGGTCACTGTTTTACCACTGATAAGGAGATTTTATTGTGTAAAGTCCAATGTCTAACATAAGTCGTCTGAGAGTCACAGAACTTGTGTTTTCTCCATCTACTCACAAATCTTCCTGTCTGTCACTGTTTTCATTCATTCATTGCTCCTATTTTGCAAACACAGACTTGCCATACCCTCGACCTGTCTCAAATGCATACCGCATCAGGAAGCAGTGAGGGGGCAGCTGCTCCACAAGAGCAGTGAGCTTGTAGCTGGGAGCCTTATTATGGCTCCTGTAAGCAGGGAGCTCATCAACAAGGAGCCAGGATGCAGAGCGGCAAATCCGGGTCAGGATCAGGGCCAGAGACAGCAAGTGGGGTCAGACAGACCAGAGGCAAAGCAGCCTGATGCCAAGCCAGGCAGCCCAGCCAGTGGGTCTGGGTCAAGGTGAAGACTAGGCTGGACACATCTGCTTAGACAGCTGTGACGGCGCAGCAGCAGAATCTCAGCATAAAAGCAGCTCCCAAGGGAGAGGAGGGGCAGGACCTTACCTGTGGCCTTCTCTACGACAGTTATTACTAGTGAAGGAGCTGACCTTGGGCTCAGACAGCTAAACTTAACTCAGCCAATTAAACTCCTGGCAGGTGGATGTGCTCTGGGCCCTACATAATGCAGATCTGAAGCAAGAGGGAGCAGTTTCCTCATCTACTTCTAAAACTTGCAAGACTTTCTGGTAATGAGCTATTACAAGCATCCACTTTGGATAGACTTGGTGGACTCCACCTCTCTAAAGTATGCAACAATCCCACAGCACTGTTAAAAAACCCCACTTCTTCCACATTTAAATGTTTTCCATCTTTCAGCTTGGAAAGTGTCTCACCAAATCTTTGGAAGTTCAAAGTGACGCATTTTTCACTCTCCCTCACTCCTCCTACCAGAAACATATGTAAGAACATGCCTACCAGACACTGCATCCTGTCCTGCTTTTTTTTTTT
>VZSC01012621.1:722052-732145 GCA_013398225.1 Steatornis caripensis | reverse complement strand
GGGGGGAAAGGGGAAAGTTACATGGATACTAAGAGATACAAAGATATAATAAGATATATAATAAGATACTAAGAGATCAAAAAAATATTTTGATTTTTATCTTCTTCTAAGGAGCTGAATGGTGTACACATTACTGAAGACAGCAGCTATTTCTTACGGGCACAGTGGAGCAGAGTGTAGAGATCTCTGAAGTGATCCATCTAAAAGGTTCAACTCAGGTAAGATACCCTACTATATGTCTCTCTATGTCTCTCCTGTTTCCTGATATGAACGTGTACGCAGCTTTGGTTTATTGAATCATACTGTCCTACATGTCCAATTGAAGGATTAAAATTCTACAGTTAGCCTTAATGGATATTCCTGGATCTATAATGCAGATGATTCCTAAATGACTCATGATTTTGATTCTCCATCTTGACGTGCCGTTAAGCTCTGATTTTCAGAGCTAATACTAGGTCTTGCATGTGTGTGCGTAGTGGTGGCAGTGGTTGTTAATTTTAAATAAAAGCGAATGAAAGCACAGATGCATCTAGAAAGCATGCATTGAAAAGTCTTGTACACAATCAGCTTGACATTCACTGTGCATCAGTACCGCAGCTAAAGCATCTGTAGTTCTTCACATGTCAGAAGAGTCACTAAGACACAGCTCAAGACTGGGTACAACTTTCCTGCTCCAGAGCACTGAGGCATACTACAACAAAAGGACATAGACGTGGAGCTGAAAATTTATTTCCTCCCATAATTCCTTTTTTTTCTGACAGAAAGAGGACTAAACACTCCTTTGCACATGTCACAGTCAGCTCTGCATGATGTATCACTGAAAAGGTGACAATACAAAACAACTATTACCCTAAGAAACAAGTGCTAATGACTGATACTTAATGCCCACCTAGAAACTCACAGGCAGGAACAACTGCTGCAAAAGGTGTTCAGTCAGACCCAGGTAAAAGAAAACACAAGATCAGCAGGAGCCAATATTCTCCCTACTTGGAGTGAGGGTAGTTCATCTGCCTCTCCTTTACCAGTGTATCAGACACACTGACACCTGCTTAATGACTTCCATGATGACTCACAGAACAAGACCTCCTCACAACAGAATGAATCTGCACTATAAAACAAACGTGATCACTCCTGCAAGCTCAGAAGCTGAGGCAGAGCTTATTTATTCTACCCGGCCCAGAAGATGTAGGAATGTCACAGGAAAATGCTCCATAAGCAATCCACTACTACAGAAGATTTACTCTGAAGAAGGACCACATACAGTCAGCTATCCTAATTCTTTCACAGGTTAGCCTCCCCCATTGAAAATGACAGATCCACCCATAAGAGGGATGGAAGAAGTCCTCTCTTCCTGTACCCAGCCACCAGCGCTTAGCAGCAGAACACATGCTTTGGAGACATTGGGGAATTGGCGGCCCTGATCAGAGAAAAGCTTCACAGTAGCGTGGCATTTATCCTAGGAAAGCTTCTGAGGTTGAGCTGTTTGGCAAACATGATGGAATAAAAGCTGAGAAGGAGGGCAGGTATCTTGATCCTAAGTGAAGCTCTCTGACACTTTTACTTTACCATTACTTTTATTGCAATTGAGTTCTCCTATTGTTTTAAGAAATATTTTGACTAAGCAGTTTCTCATTGAAAAGTGCAAGTTCTTTGAAACTGAAACGTCTTGTGGCAATGCATAAATCTTGCCCTAAATCTGTCAGAAAAGAATTTTGATACCTGAAGTACAATGTCTAATCTACACTAGAATCCACCCTTGGTCATTAACCCAAACATAACCAACTGTTCAAGGAGGGAGGCACGAATGAACAGCAGCGCAATAGTTCCAACAGCATCTGCAATACCTTAGAAATTAGCTGTCAATTAAAAAAACAGCTTTTTTATTTTTTAAAAGAAAAAATGTGGAGTCAATTCCTTTTTTTCATATTACAGAACAAACAGCTACTGAAATCTGGTTTTGTGGGATGGTCACTGTTTTACCACTGATAAGGAGATTTTATTGTGTAAAGTCCAATGTCTAACATAAGTCGTCTGAGAGTCAGAGAACTTGTGTTTTCTCCATCTACTCACAAATCTTCCTGTCTGTCACTGTTTTCATTCATTCATTGCTCCTATTTTGCAAACACAGACTTGCCATACCCTCGACCTGTCTCAAATGCATACCGCATCAGGAAGCAGTGAGGGGGCAGCTGCTCCACAAGAGCAGTGAGCTTGTAGCTGGGAGCCTTATTATGGCTCCTGTAAGCAGGGAGCTCATCAACAAGGAGCCAGGATGCAGAGCGGTAAATCCGGGTCAGGATCAGGGCCAGAGACAGCAAGTGGGGTCAGACAGACCAGAGGCAAAGCAGCCTGATGCCAAGCCAGGCAGCCCAGCCAGTGGGTCTGGGTCAAGGTGAAGACTAGGCTGGACACATCTGCTTAGACAGCTGTGACGGCGCAGCAGCAGAATCTCAGCATAAAAGCAGCTCCCAAGGGAGAGGAGGGGCAGGACCTTACCTGTGGCCTTCTCTACGACAGTTATTACTAGTGAAGGAGCTGACCTTGGGCTCAGACAGCTAAACTTAACTCAGCCAATTAAACTCCTGGCAGGTGGATGTGCTCTGGGCCCTACATAATGCAGATCTGAAGCAAGAGGGAGCAGTTTCCTCATCTACTTCTAAAACTTGCAAGACTTTCTGGTAATGAGCTATTACAAGCATCCACTTTGGATAGACTTGGTGGACTCCACCTCTCTAAAGTATGCAACAATCCCACAGCACTGTTAAAAAACCCCACTTCTTCCACATTTAAATGTTTTCCATCTTTCAGCTTGGAAAGTGTCTCACCAAATCTTTGGAAGTTCAAAGTGACGCATTTTTCACTCTCCCTCACTCCTCCTACCAGAAACATATGTAAGAACATGCCTACCAGACACTGCATCCTGTCCTGCTTTTTTTTTTTTTCCAGTGTGCCATGAAAACCAATAAAGCTGCACTGTTTGTACCCAGAGTCTCCATGGTCAATGCCTAGCTAGCTGCCTTGGCCAGGATTCTGGATTCTAAGTGGCAAGGTAACAGGGACACCAACAGGAGTAATAAAGAAAATCTCTTCAGTCACTTACTAGCACTCATCCCACCTTCCCCCATGTCCTTAGCCTGTTGCCTGGGCCCCTTTACCCTAATATCTCAGTTTTGCATCATTAATCACATGCTCGTTAATCCTGCAACAGAAGATAAACACTTTTGCTTGTCTACCACAAATGTGATGATGTCACAGCAAAAGAGATATTTCTCTGTGTCACATGCTCAACAGTGATGTCTCTTCAAGTGAAGCAACAACATGTTTGGCATGTCAGCCTATCATCTACAAACTGTTTCTGCTTTCATATTGGAAGTATTCTCCCACCTGAGAACTTAAAACAATTGCTGACGGAAGCATTAAGAGCAGGAAAAACTGGTGCAGGTGACTAGAGGCTGGAGTTTGAATAGCATCAGGAAGAAGCAAAGAGCAACCAGAACATTCTGGAGTATTATTAATGGTTATGGGAAAGGCAGAGAAAAAAATTCCCACAGACAGATCCTGGCTTTCCACACATTATAAAACAATTTACTTGGTGGATATTATTCCAGTATTTAGGGGAATACTTTGCCAAATGAAACACACGTAGCCAGAACAAAACAAAACAAAACAAACTTAAAAACCCCATCGACTTACTGTGTAAAATACTTTTGAGTTCAAATGAACAATCAGAAGCAATTGTATCTCTGCAAATTCTGCAGGCCAGCTACAGCCTCCAGGTAATCAAAGACCTGGTAATCAAAGATAAATTGTTGACAGGAAAAAATGCTTGCAGAAGTTAATAGGACTTGCTCTTCTCAAGAGTAATGTCAGCCAATGTTTTTTCTTTGGAGTTTATACCAGAGTGATTATTGCAGATGTGCAAGGATTTTTTTTCCTCACTTGAGCTTTTTGTGGCCTTAGACCTCACAGCTGTTAGTATGAGGCTGTGTTAGCCAGCACAAGCCAAGGGACACGGGTAGCCTAATATGTGATACTGCTGAGCAGATGCAACCTGCACCTACTGGAGCACATACATTGTTCACAGTACCATTCAGCTGTTCAGGAAGAGTAAGGATGGAAACCCTCCAACTAGACCAGCTAGGTCACACAAGCTCTACCACTTGCAAAGTTTAAATTATTTTCTTAATAAGCTATGTGATTTTTTTCAAAAAGAAAGTAAAGATTAACCAGAGCTGATGGATGCACAGAACTTCTGAAAGTCTCCGTCTTTTCTGCAAGCCAGAAAAATTAACGTAACGCTAGATTTTCAAACATTGTTATGATCACTTGCAGGCTTTCACTAAGCAAAGCACTTAGTTATGAGTTTAAAGTTAAGCATGACTACATGTATAGGAAACATGCAAACTGAGATCCTCAATTTCAAGTAAATCTTTATGACTGTTTATATGTATATGTACTTATTTTTGTAATTGGAGTGGTGGACATCGTATAAAAAGAAACTGCTTTTCAAAGTTTTAATACCCTCATTGCAAAGGTCAACATGCAAAGCACAACCAAGCAGTGAGCCTGGGACCTTTAAAACCCACACCAGAAGGAAAATGTCCAATGAAATTCAGTGTGAAGCCCTTCATATCTTCTGTTAGCTCTCACTGCCAGCTGCTGTATGGACCTGAATGCTGCTGGGCCTTGTGACAGTCTCATCTCTGTTCACCTTGCTGGTACAACTCAGCCCCAAAGTTTCAAAAGAGTACTTTCAAGGACTCACACACAAGATACCCACCAATATTTTGAACTCCATCAGTGTCTATTCATCTACATTCTGTATACGAACAAGGGTATGTGTCAATGATAACGCACTGTTTGATCTTATGCTTGCACCTGAGTTGCATACCAATTCTGAGCCCACTGTAGATGTTTTCCACAACCAATAGTGGAGACCTGTGTCAATCTAGCAATCTCTAGTTGGCTGTTACTATAACTAAGCGATAAGATCCATCACAGCCTTAGTCAGCCTCTGGAGAGTGATGTCTCTACTCCTTCTCTCTCATATGAAACACCATACAGAACGCCAGAGCCACAGAACACACTGAACATTGCAAGTCTCCTTTCTTGTCTTACTCTGAGAAAAAGCTGAAACTTCCTTGATGAATGCTTCCTGGCACGACATTAAGGAGTGTAGAAGGGAACAGCCCCTCTTCCCTAAGAAAACAAATGGCAGGTCCCTTTAGCATAGTATTTTTAGGCAATGACTTTTCTCCAAGAGATTTACTGCAGCAGCCTTACAAGAGATTTGTAGCAGGCAGTGCTCCATCTGTAGTCTTACATCCTCCATGTGACAGCCATAATTCTCCTGGAGTGAAATGACAGGAGACCATAATGGCTAATCATGTATTATGATGATACTGTCTCTACAGAAAGGATTGCACTTGGCTTTCTGTGCCTCCTTCAGGCAACACAAAACTTCCTTAGAAAACTGAAACAAATTACATTTTTCTGATTGCCACCATGATGTCAGTTGGACATCCCACTCCCCCACACAGAATGGCAATGCCCCAGCTATTTTAAAGAAAATTTTCTGAAGAGTGGCTTTCTCAGGGGGCTGGATACTGGATATGGGACATTTCAGCTGCAAATCACTAGGACGATTCTGGCTCAGGCTGATAACAATGTAAATGTGTGGCAGGTGTTTCACTTGTATGAACAGATCTACACAAACAGTTCTTCATGCACAACATGTCCAACATCAGAATGAAGTCCAACAAAGCAACATGTTTTAATACAGAAAACAATACCTTGTTTTACTCTCATTATGGTATAAACGGATACTGCAGGCAGAAAGCATATGCCTAGAAAGCCATTTTACCAACACACTGAAATATTATTCTTCTAATGATGGGTTTTGAACATTATCAACAGCCACCAATGGACAGGACCTCCACTGTACACCCCTGTCCTCTCACCAAAAAGTTACACCTCTAAGAGTACAATGGACTAAAGTCTTAACTCAGAACTGGGCAAAGAAGACTTCACCCTCCTGATTCATTCAGAAAGCTCTCTGCCGCTTTCTCCTTCCTTGGAGTCTCCAGTTCTTATGCTGAAATAGACCTAACATGACCAATTTATGGGGCACAAAGCAGAATCACAGCAGGTTTTCTAACTTTCCCAGTAATTTCACGGAATTGACCTATTCCTCTGTGGCCAGACAGCCAACAAGAAGAAAACCTTAGCTTTAACTTGTGAGAGCTCTGACTTACTGTGCAATATGCAACTTTTCTTAGTCAGAGATGAAAAAGGATCCTGCCATTCTAATTGCAAAGGAGGATCACTCAAATGCTTTTGCCACAACTAAGTGAAATTCATAACTGACAGGGTCTTCGAGGTACAAGCTAGAGTTTGTAAGACACATGTTCAATTCTGTGCTTTGTAAACGGTGTCTCGTGTGACTTGACGTGAGCACCCATGCTGTAGTTTCCCAGCAGTAAGCAAGTGCAATGGGATGGCTGAACTTTTCACAAAAATGATCAGTTTCAGGTGGATTCTGAAATATAGAAGATAACGAGGCCTCAGGGCTCTGAGTGGGTCAGTGTGCTTTATCCCCATATTGTTCACAGAGGTGGGCTGACATCCTATTTGCCATGCATTTGCTGGAATGCCTTTTCGCATTGTACTTTTGTTACTCTTCTGCTGAAATCAGCAGAGTCACTCCTAATCCTGCACTGATACATCTGTATGAAAGCTAACAGTTCCTTCATTCACTGGGCACATTATGGAGGGTGTATGTCTGATTCTGTATTTAAACATTAAGAAACCGTAAACAACAAAAGAGGAATATTGAGACTAAGCACACAGGACAGGATTTTTAAAAAATGCTAAGTGGTTGCCAAGCATTCATAGGTGCAGATTTAGTAGTAGGGGGAAGAAGTCAACAGAAGGATAGTAAGATGAGGTTCTCTATTAGAAGAGGGAGGCGAACACAGCCTGTAATGTTGTCTTGCTGGTGCAACACTTGTTTGAAAACTCCATCCCAGGACTTGTGCTTAAGAACAAATCCAAATGGTCTGAATTTTTATCTACTGCTATTTTAAAGGTATTTCGCTCATTAATATGGAGCAGAAGCTATAGATTGTTTTGTACCTTGGAAAATCCTTAGGTGCCTAAAGTCAGGATTCTATAACTGGTGAGAAAAGGTAAACATTATCACACAATTCATGCTTTCTGGAATGTTTCCTTATCTTCTTTTGTGTCCTCCCCGCAATTCCCAGAGTTAAAGCAGTCTGGATACAACCTGCAACTTATTCAACCCAAGTAATAAAGGCATTTTTGTCATTTTAGGACCTTTGTTGCCGTCTCCGTTCCTTGGTATCAGATGGTACTTCAAAAACTCTAACCTGTCATTCTGAGTCTAGCAATGAAATGAAAATATACATAAAGCTCATCCTTCTTGGCTAAGGGGAGAAGGGCAGACTCAAATCTGCTATAGAAAGGAAGCTAGATTCGTATTAACATTAAATGTGGACAGTCAGATTTGCATTTTAGCAGCTTGTGATGTAACCGTGCCTTATAGCAATCCATAGATTGCTATCCAAAAGAATCCATAAAGCACAATTCAAAAAATGCACTTAGGCATATGCTTAAATTTCAACTTACATGTTACTGAATTAAGATTCAGCAATTCCATTTCAGTATCTTCCAGTTTCTTCCAGAAATACTAATCTGAATACACATAAAAGCAAGTGCAATCATGAATAAGCAAGAACTTTTTAACTTTTCCTCTCCTTTGTGTGACTGGCCAAACAACGCACAGTTAAACTAATGAAAGCCAGGCATTTACTGCTGCTGCTACTACCGCATCCCTGTCAAAAACCGCAACTAATTTCTTCAGGCCATGAGCAGAGAGAAATGGCAATTTCTCTGGAGATATTCAAAACCCGCCTGGACGCATTCCTGTGCAACCTGCTCTAGGCTAACCTGCTTTAGCAGGGGGGTTGGACTGGATGATCTCTAGAGGTTCCTTCCAACCCCTACCATTCTATGATTCTATGATTATTTCTCAGATTTGAGAAATCACTCAGATTTGTCCAAATACTTTAATCAGTTGTCAGATACTTAGACTAAACCCCACCCACCCATGTTACAGCTGGTATGTCTTTTTGAGCTTTTCCGCAAAAGCACCTCCAGCCAATGAAGGACTGGCGTTTTTTAATCACCGTAAAGTTACTTTCCTCCTACGCAGCTGCAGAAAGATTTTTATTATTGGCTAGAATGTCCTTCTCACAAATCTGAGGGGCAGAGACTGTGTTTTAATCCATTACTATTTTCTGATAATGGTGCTGAGCATATTTAGTCCAGATGCAAAAAGCAGGAGGCAGTATTTAATCACCATGACAACACTTTGAGGTCCTAAATTAAACACAGGAACTATTTTAAAAAATTGAATTTGGTCTATTTAACAGACTGACTAAATCACATCTATGGCACAGACACCATGCTGTTGGTACCCAAGCAAATGAAACTGACAAACACTGGGAGTAAAGTCAAATTTATAAATGGCAAAACTAAGGAACAGAGAAACTGAAGTGGCATGTCCACAGTTACACAAGAATTGACTACAGATTTCTTGTTATTTATTTCTGTGTCAATCACAAAAGAAACATACCTCCTAGAGTGCTGCTGCAAAACAGTTCTTTGATGCTCACACCTCTGAATATAACATAAATATTTGGATAGAATGAGGTAGAACAATGAGAAATGATGGCAATGTACATATAAGTGGTAAAAAGGTATTTTAACCAGGTGTTAGAAAATATGAAAATTGTGAGAAGTGATGTTACTTGCCACTAAACTGAGAAGAGCTAAAAAAGTATGATTCACAATTCACCCACATGCCGGTTTCTGTTCTATTTTGGAAGCCTAACAAGACTCCTTCTCTAGTCACAAGGCCTCTTTTGCTTCGTTCTGCCTGTCAAAGGATCATTATAAACTTAAGTCATTGCAGTGTTACTTCTAATCATGGATATTCCATTACATTGATTGAATTAAACCTGCTTTAGAGTTAAGATTCAGCAAAAAAATATTGTGACTTACAGTATCACTTAATATGTTTAGGCCATGTTCCAACAAAACTGCTGGGCCAAAGAGAACTCATTCTCACCCTCAGAAAAGCTGTCGCCTTTGTTGCCATTAATGGCTACAAGATGCAGCCATGCATTTACTTCAGTGTTTCAGAAGCTCTGACGCATTTGTTGCTACCTGCGTGGCTTTGGAACACAGTCCAGCCTACAGTTCAGAGACTGGACTTGTATCAGTTAACTACACAGCAAACACCATCCTGATGCGGCTCATGAAATCAGTTTTTTTGCAGCTACTGAAGCATACACCTTGAAAGAACGGCACCTGCATTTGTGCCTCTGGGAAAGCGACAAAGCTTCCCGAAAGCTGCTGCGAAAACACGGCGCCTTCTGCAATGACTCAAGGCTAGGGTTCCAGACCACTGGGTACTCCCCGCGCTGCATCAACGGTGAGAGCTAGTCCGGAGAATGGGATAAACCACACTAAAGGCAGCATGGGACACAGCCCCGCCGGGCTGCGGATTTCTCAAGCGCCTCTCACCAGCAATCAGAGGTTCCTCACGTCCCCGCACGCGTACTACAGGGCTGGGCAAGCTGCCCTCCTCTCCCTTTCAGCCAGTACCGGCCGCTTGCACACCACCCTGCCCGCAGCGCGGCTGCCCCCGCACCGGGCAGCGCCCTCGCCTCCCGGCAGCGGACAGGAAAAAGAAGGATGAACGTCTGACTATGCCCGGCTCCGGAAAGGCGACGGCCGAAGGCCGTAGCCCAGGGCCGGGCTCACCGCCAGCTGCTCCCCCCGCCAGCCCAGCTGTCGCCTTGGCGACCGGGCAAACCCGAGTGCGCCACCGGAAGCCACCCGCGGCGCGCGGCTTCGGGCGGAAGCGGGGGCGGAGCCACCCGGCCGGGCAGGTACCCCCGGCGCCACAGTACCCTGGCCCCGCCCCGCAGGCCCCGCCCTCCGCAGGCCCCGCCCCTTCTCCTCAGCCGCGGCTGCCGCCGCCGCGGGAGGGGGGGGGATGAGGGGG
>VZSC01012621.1:707198-721914 GCA_013398225.1 Steatornis caripensis | reverse complement strand
CTCGCCTGACCGGGCCCGGCCGTTCCCCGGCGGTATTCCGCGCCGCCTCGCACCTCGCCGCCGCTCCGGGGCGGGCCGTCGCGGCGGGTGGATGCCCAGCGCTTGCCCGCCGCCCCCTGGCGCCTAGCGGGCGCCTCCAGGGCAGAGACCTGTGGACGCCATGGGCTGCTGCAGCTCCGCCGCGCAGGTGAGTGGCCCGTGCCCGCCATGGGCCCTGCGGCCCCCCTCCCCACCTCTCCCTTCTCCTCCCCTTCCTCCCCTCTTTAGGCCCTGCTGCCCCCCTGCCGCGCCTCGCAACCCCGCCTGCGGGCCCACTGGCCTCCGCGGCCGCGGGAGCCCTCCCCAGCTCAGCCCCCTATGCTATCCTGTGGCTGTTCACCCCCACAGCCGTGCTGGCCGCTCATCCCCTTTTACCCCTTATAGCCCCGCTCTCCCACGGCTGCGCACTGCTTTGCTCCCTCCTGCCACCATAGCCCCGCTCTCCCGTGGCTGTGCGTCCCCTCGCTACACTGGTAGCCCCGCTCTGCCCTGGCTGAGCACCACTTGCATCCCCCGTAAGCAGACTCCCCCGTGCTGAACACCTTGCTCTCCCTTCTCTGCCTCGCCCTGCCGGCGGCTCTGCTTTCCCGTGACTCTGAACCCTTTGCTCTCCCCTCCCACAGTCCTTCGTTCTCATGGCTGTGAACCGCGTTATACTCCACCCCTAGCCCTGATGCACACAGCTGTGCATTGTTTCGCTCCCCACTATAGCTCTGCTCTTCCCCCTTATGACTGTGCACCCACTTGTTTGCCCTTCATAGCCCCGCTCCCACTATGCTACGCACTTCTGCCTCCGCATTGCTCTACATGCCGTGCTGCTGTGCTGTTTCCCCTGTGGATCAGCATGATGTCGCCCCTTCTTCCTCCAACCCCACTACGGCTTTGCAGTCTTTGCCTTACCCTGCTCCAGTCCCCTGCCACAGCTGCAGTTGCATGCCTCCAGCTCTGCCCTGCCATCCCTATGCTACCTTGCACGCCTGTCCTATGGCTCCACACTCTCTCCTCTGCCGTGCCTCAATGCACACACCCCTGTATAGTTCTGCACTCTGTCCCCTTCTCTGCAGCTTTTTCTTTGGGGTCCCTACTGCCCCACTCCGGGGAGAGGAGCCATCTCGTGAGAAGAAACTTGCTGTGTCCAGGGCCTCCCCCAGGTCCGTTGCCTCTGGAAAGGGAGACGGTCCTAATCCCAGCCCCTTTACCCACTCCGTGGCCGAGGGTTCAGGTGCCTCCCTGCGTCCTTTTTCCTGTGTGTGACTGGCCCCATGCATATTTCTTATTTCCCAGTTTGGTTTTTCTTTCTTCCCCCTCCCCCCTTGCTCTCCATTGCCCTTACTGACTCCTTTTTTTTCTCCCAGAGTGGTGCTGTCAAGCGAGGCATAATCAGGAGCTCCACCCAGCGCTCCAGTTTGCAGCTCTGCTTCCCATTTTAACTTTCTGTTTGAACAACACAACCAGGGATATACTGTTTTTCTCTTGGCTCCTTTCCTTCTCCTGAAGGCTGTAGGACAAGCGATCGTGACTCATACTATGGCTGTGCCTTCCTTGCCTGTAAATGTTAGTTTCCTTTGGCTGTGTCACCTGCGGTGGCCGAATACAGCTTCCAGCAGACTGCTTATGTGGGAAAGTCCGTCTCTGCTGTCCCAGATGACTCATCATGGAGATGAGTTTTTGTAGCTTATCCGTTCAGGCAGACTCGTTTTGGTTTTTTTGGTTTTTTTGTTTTTTTTAATAAGGGCTCTGTCCTTCCAATGCAAAACACTGCAGAGAGCTGTCCAGTTGCAGTAGGGAACATCCTTTTCGTACAGCAAATTTTGCTGCAAAGAGGAAGGCAGTCAGTTTTATGGTGCATGAAGTAATGGTTTGAATTTCGGAGAGGGAGATATATGCCAAATTTTAGGGGAAGATTTTTAAATTCTTCGGTCACTGCAGTAGACTGCCAGGGGAGATTTTGGAGTCTGTATTGTTTGAGGTTTGCTAAAAACCATGTTAGATAAACATCTGTCAGGAGTGGCTTAAGGAAAGCTGATATAGGCTTGGAGCACTGAGTGGAATTAATGTTCGAAAGTAATGTTTTTGAAGTATGTTCCAACCTTATTTTCTGTGGTTCCTGTCCAAATTGTTTTTCTTAAGTGTTTAATAGGCCTTTTCTAGCTTTTCTTTGTTAAACTGATTTACTGTTCATTGTTAAATTCTTTTCTTAAGTGAAAATGCAGGCTTATTTGCGGATAACATGAGACCAAAAGCAGAAGAAATAGAGGTCCAGGTGGTTTAGATATCTGGTTTGTTTGTAGGTTTCAACTAACTGATTTTATTTTTCAGTGAAATTTTGTGTGCCACTGTCAGGGCACATTATGTTAATAGCATGCTACTGGACCTTTCATTTGCTTTTCTTATGTGTGCCAAGATGTGGTACAGTAATTGAGCTTTGTATCCCATACATGTCACTGAAGTGTAACAAATATTTGTTTATTTTATTCTTGAGCCATGAGCAATTGTATCTCTCTATTTTATTCTTGAGCCATGAGCAGTTGTGTCTCTCCTCAGGAAATCCAAATCAAAGGGTATTTGCTGCATATTTTATCAGCAACAGTTTTGCCTGGTGAATCGATTGCAGAAACCTTGCTGTCAATGATACAGCATTGTGTTAATGCCTAATGTCTGTCTTATCCTTTCTTTTATCATTAACAATAAATGTTGTGTTTCCTATCTACCATTGTCTTTATACTCCCCCCTCCGGTATTTCCTCTTAAGCTTTCCTTGAGCATGGGTCCATCAGACGTTCTGTTGTGTTGCCTCACTTCTCATTTCTCCTTGCGTAGCTTCGTCTTAGTCTTTAACATACAGTGTCTCCTCTTATCATGACTTCTCACCCTCATTGCTATGACTTTGTTTTTCAAGTTGATTTCTCATTAAGTTTATTCTTAAGCTCTCTAGCCTATTTGATCTTCATCTGCTAATCCACATGTCTGTTTCTGGAAGAAGTGATTACTTCTGTTTTGATTTTGCCAGCCATCTTACCCAAGTACTGCATCTCCATGTCCCTTTCTCATGACTGCCACTTCCTCGTCTCATTTATGGTAATGCACCTACCTGTGACTGGTTGTTAAACCGGGCAGATTTCTTTGACATCTTCTAACTCTTATTTCATACCCGATTACCCTTTTTTTTTCCCCTCAATATATTTCCCAGTTCTGTTGCTTTGTAGGCTGTCTAGAGCTCTGCCTTAGGCTTTTTCCTGTATCTCTTCCCTTGCAGAATCTAAATGTTTCCAGAGGAAAACTGATTAGAATTGGCATGTTTACCTTTCCTCAGCACTCTTGCCTGCCACTTACAGTGATGGATTCTCGTGTTTGCGCTCTGCTTTTTCTGCCTTTAACTGCATAGCCTTGACTCCAAAGCTCCATTCATTCTATTTTTTCTGTTTTAGTTCCAAATTTCTGTTCTTTACCTCTTACTGCCATCTTATTCCCTTCCTAATTTTATTCTGAATTACGGTTCTCCATTCTTAAAACTGACAGTTGGCTTTGGTCTGCTTTCCTCCTTTTCCAAACTCCTTGAACAGAAAAAATTACGTTTGTTGTCGTACATTCTCTTCTCTTGCTTTGTACTAAATTCCTTCCAGTACAGTTTCTGTGCTCTGCTGAAATTGCTTTCATTAAGATCTCTACAGGGTCCTTCTGGCCAAGTTGCAAGGATTCCCCTCCTTTCTTACCCTCCTTGACCTCTGCTGCTTTTGATACTGACTGTTATCCTCTACAACTTAATGTCTTATTCTCCCTGGGCTTCTGTAATACTATCCTCTTGTTATTCTTCACTGCCTTCTACTCTCTGATTATTATTTCTTCTCCTCTACTGCAATCTGTGCTTGTACTTCCAGGTTTTTTTCCTCCTTTTCTTAACTTACCTCATATTCTACCAAATTTGTCAACTTGAACTGCTGTGAGTAATGTTAACTTAAATTTAATACGGCCATACCGGGCTTTCTTCTGGGTATGCTCATTCTTTCCTGTTGTTCCACTGCTGTTTTGAAGTACTGAGGTTCTTCAATCTGGAATACTTCTTTCCAGTGTAGATTTTTTCCGTTTCAGTCTTATTCCATGCTCACGTGAAGTTCTTTAACTTTCCCTGCTGTAATGCACTTGTGCATATCCTTTGTAATGCGCACTTGTTCTTTATCATTACAACCAGAGTTCTTGTTTACCTGTTGTTCCTTTCAGTGTTACCACTGTGTCATCCTCTTTGTTTCTTTAGGTGATGGTACTATTCTTTGCTTATTTAGGTCATCTTTATTGTATTTTTTTTGTGCTTGCTGTCTCTTGACTCAGCATCTTGAAGCTTGAGCTTGCTGGGCAAACCTTGTGCAATATCAGCCACACCTTGCTATTACCTTAGAGCAGTCTATGTACTCTTCATTAGTTACCATGACCAGATCCTCCTAACACCTCTTTGAACTGTAGTTGTTTGGCCCAAGTGTGCTGACATACATAAGATGTAAACCTTGTAAATGACAGGATGAGGACACCCCCTCCGCCCCAGCTCTGTGTATCTTCTGTCTAGGTGCTTCTCTTTCATCACGGACCTGCTGTGCAACACTTTAAAGTTTTTACTCATTTTTGGTAAAGGTAGTTTTCTTGTGCTGTTTTGGAAGTGATCTTCTCTTCCTAAGTGTTGAGATCTTTTGAGCGAATGGTGTGGAACTCTGAGTTGATAGAATTATCAATTTTCTTTCAAATCTATAGTTTTATTAAAGAAGAAAAATGGATTTTGCAGTCAAGTGGCAATGCTCTTTTCCCTTTCTTTTCGTTCTTCTCTTTTGCCAGTTGTATTTTCTGCTATCTCGCAGTATTAGTCCATTATAAAACTTTATTTGCAGGGGATACTGTTGGAATTCATAGCTCCCACATAACCATTGACTGAAGTAACCATATAGGTTTCCGTTTTTTTTGGTGTGAGTTTTCTTAAGCAACCAAACTTACTTTATAGTGTAGCTCAGAATACTCCACTGATGTGGTTTATAGCAATGCTCCACAGCTTGCATTGTTATATCTGGGGGGACAGAAATTCATAGTTCATGAGAGGGAACTGTGGGAGAAGTGGACCTTAAACTACTTTCTCTTGGGGCAGTTATGATACAGAATACGTTCTCCATTCCTGCTCTTCTGCAGTTGAAGTGGCTGATTGTAGTTCAAAGGCATTTTCTTTGGCAAGATGCTATAGGAAACAAGACAACATAGAGGTGTTAGTGTTTATGTTGCATCTGGGAAATACTGTGTGTGTTTATTTTAACCTTACAGCTTCGTATGTTACTGACTTAGTCTAAGATATGTGTGAGAAGCGGTTGAAATCTTGCTGGAAATTGGAGGGATGACTAGGATAAACAAAGCACATGTTATTCTTGTTAGTTTTAGCAGGGCCTTGGTTTTTACAAGACTAAAAGAACTTCCCGTTATAAGATGAGATGAAAACAGGTCATCCATTAACTTTCCCTTAAGCACTTGCTGTCAAAACAACACAGAACATCTAGAGTTCCTAACTTCTAAAAAAATTTTGTAGTTCTTCTGAAATGTCTCCTCTGAGCTGTTATGGACAGCACAGATAGTTAATTATACTTCAGCATATCTTCAGTTGTCAGAGGTCTTGCAGTCAGTCAAACGTCTGAACATAGCAGACATCAAACCAAGCCCATTTCATTGTGGGCACGGGTACTATCATGGAAGAAGACCAGCTGAGTAGTAGTGTTGATGAGCAGAAACAGAATGAGTTGTGATTTCTACTTCAGCAGCTACAAAGCTTGATTTCCCTTTTCAACATGTTGACAGTGGATGAAGCTTCCATTCTAGCCTCTGACAAGTAGGTCTAGTATGAAGGATGAAGCATAAAAGCAGGATCCAAGAACAGTCCTAATGAGGCATCTCATGAAGTTGTTGACTACTTTTCCATACTTCTGGTTTTTGAGGTCTGTTCAGTTCCTGTGAAGCATTAGGTGTCCTTTTACAAATGCTGTCACAAGCAACTGCACAACCTGTGCAAATAACTCCTTTTGATCTTAGTGTAGAAAGAAGTATTTCAACTACATATCTACTTGTAGGTACTTTTTCAAATTCATTGAGTTTTTCACACCGAGGTCTAGCTCCTTCTGAAGTTTAGACTATCTTTCAGTTGTGTCACATCTTAAAACTTTAAGTAGCACATTATTCCCTTTTCTTTGTGAAATACCTCAAGGATTGCCTTTCTTTTTTTTAAGTCCTTCAAGAAATGATAGTTTGGATTAAGAACAAGCATGGAACATTGTGACATTGCAACACAATTTTTTTCTTAAGTGTGAACAGTTTTGGAAAAGATTGGTTGTCTTGCATTGCTAATGATGAATGCTAAATCCAAAGCTTATGTTACTATATTCTAATTGGCCTCTAGAATGCTGTCAGCCATCAGACTTGTAGGTTAGTAATTGTAAGGGTATATTCAGTATCGTTCAACTGACTACTTTTTTTTTCATTATGAAGAAATGACAGTGTTTGTTACATGGTGAAGATTTCAACTGTCTTTATGCTGTTTGCTCTAAGGGTGAGCTTTGCGCTAGCTGTGTATGCCTTTTTCTCCATTGGGCTGACTACAATTTTTGTTCCTTTGAACTTACCTCAGCGTTTTCTTTTGTGAAAATCAAAACTTGCAAACCAACTTGACAGAAACTGTGTCTTTGTTATTTTGCATGTGACTCTCACTTCAAAGAGCTGTTGGAAAATCGTGTAAACCTTATGCTTTGCTTCTAAAAAATGGTTATGCAGAGTGTTGCAAGGTGATTTCTACCTGCTGACTAATTTGGTTGCTAATTTTTACCTGTGTTTGATGAAACTATACTGAGAGCTTTTTTGTTTATAAATTTTAGGGACAAAGACTGTGTTGGTGAATATATAATAGGGTTCTTTTAGGTCTTGCAGCCACTTTAAAGTTTCACAGATCTATGAAGTAAATAAATATCATTGTGTTGATTGGCCTCCCGTGCCTAGGCTCCCTTTTTTTTAGTCTTTTTTAATGTTGTTTTTTTTTATTTAATCTTCTAGGTAAGCAAATTTATAATGTGGAATAAAAGTGTACAATTGTATGGAAACAGCCTCATGAATACATGTTTAAAAAGAGAGAAGAGTTAACTTCCTTTTGAAGTTTAGATTTACAGTCATAAGATTAATTTTCTCTGCTTTAATATGATTTCAACACCTGGTGTACAATGCTCTGCAAGAATGGGAGATGATTGCAGTACATAGGAAAGTTGAGATTCCATACTGCATTTTACATGCTAGTTTCTAGCTATCTCTATTTTAACCATTAATATCGTTAGAATATGGCGGAGGGCCATGGCAAGCAGAACTTGTGCCTGATATCCTCTCTTAATAAGTATGATATAGTTAAGCAGCTGTTTACAGCAGAAACAAGCTCTGACCTGTTTTGTTTTGTGCATGTGGTTTGGTTTGGTTTTGGTTTTGGTTTTGGGGTTTTTTTGTTTTTTAGATTGAAACCACTCTTTCTGCTCTCCAGATACATTATTTGACTGAGGAAGAGACCTGTGAATGTCATATTCAGATTTGTAGAAACAAAACAGGAAACCAATTGAAGTATTTTGTTCAAGGTCATGATGATAAGCATATCCTGCGAATGCTTTGTCAGACTCCCCCTGGTTTGCTATGAAAAACTGTGGAATAGTTGCCTACTTGTAAGGAAGTATGCTTATGTAATAAGCTAAGGGCTTGACACATTATTTCCCTTTCCATTCTCCTCCCACCCTTTCTTCTATAAATCAGATAGAGCCTTCTTAGCGTTGGTTCCTATTAATCTAATACGCTTTCAATGTCCTCAAGCACTGCCCTGTTATTGTAATCCTGAGCAATCTTCTATCTTGTTATGCCAGAATTTGGAACCTGTAAGTCAGGATTCTGTGTTTAAGAAGCTATGTAAGCTTTTTCTTCTCCCCCTGCCCAAAGCTTAAAGTTTTTCTGATTTTCATTAGAGGAAATGGGAGAAAAAATGGTTCTGAGAAGATTTTATTGTGCTGATGACATCCTTTAAAAGTGACTGGATCTGGCTATTACGGGCTTCTCAATTTCCAATATAGCTCTGTCTCTTGGCTTTTGTACACAGTGATATGGAAGAATGCACATGGCCAATCTATGTAACACTTGGTTCATAGTGTTTAGTGTAGTGTCACAAGGACCATGTTTGTGTTGACACATGCAAATATGAGGCTCTGACCTCACAGAACCCACCAAGCAGGTCTTTGCCTTTGAAAGGTAGGAAGCTCTTCTGCAAGGATTGTAAATGCAATACAAAAATAAATCATCTTATTATTTTCAATTGACAAACACATTTCAATGTCGGATGCATTTTGAAAGAATACTTAGCAAACTGCTATGAACGTCTCTAGTAAGTGGCAATGTTGTTGGTTTTCACAGCAGTACTGTGCAGGCCACAAGCTCTTAAAGAGCAGTGATGTTTTTGTCTTGAATTCTGGCTTCAGATGCTTTAAAAAAGCAAAAAAAATCTTTTAGGGGAAAATTACTCATCACACACTATGAGAGTGCAAAGAATAAAGGCAGCATTTTCTATGGAATGTCCTTCATCTATGCAAACCACTAATTGAGGAGTTCTGCTGTGGCTTTTTTTCTTCTTCTAATGTCATATTGTGATAAAGCTGACACATTTGGAAACAAAGTGTGTGTTGTAGTTGGACAATGTTTTACTAGTCCCACATTTGAAAATATTTTGTAATTTAGGACTAGCAGTCTCATAGTAAGAATAAAATCTGAGAATCTGTTGAGCAGGTTGTGATGTACAAGTAGAAAATTCAATGTGGTGGAGTAAGTTAGGTGCAGAATTTTGTTGGAAGTGAACTGTTAGGTTTTATTTTTTTTCATGACTGACTGCTTTTTATTAATCATTAAGAACCATGGAAGCTTTGAAATGGATACTTTAATCTGAAAAATATTACTGTGATGTTTTTAAAGTGTCACTATTTATCACTGCTTTCAATGTGTAATGAAGAAAAGAAAAAAGAACTAAATACTTTCAGGGGTTAAAAACTGGGCTTTTGTCTGCAGATGGCCTTCTTTCTAAACTTTGAAATCTCAGCAAGTATGCTGATCACGTCAGCTCTTTATTTAATCAGCTGTGTCAGATTTCAAGATAAATATTTAAGTTGTAGACTGAGGTGGAAGCATGTAATAGGGAGTTTTAGAAGCAATGTTTAATATGATTTGACTGAAAAGATGAGTGGAAGATGACACACAACACAGCATATGCCAGATTCATAGGTGAAGTCTTCCAGTATAAGTTTGCAGGGTAAACATCTTTATATTGCATCATCAGTAATGTTGTAAGTGCTGTCTTATGTGATCTCAATTTTGTTTACATTGGTTGAATACTCATAAATACTTTGTGCAGAGTATGAGAACATTAGTGAAATAGCAGATATAGACACACTGAATTGTTGGTATACTTAGTCTCTGAAGAGAAGCAAAGTATAAATTCATTATTCTTTGGTGGATAACTTTAAAGCAGTATTGCACCTCTAGAAGACTTTTCCTAGCAGGAACTCTGAGTTTCATACTAATAAAGAGCAGATGCATCTTTTCAGTCGAAAAGGCCTCAGAGAACAAGTGGTGATGTAGACTTATTAGGCAAATAAGGACGTGGGTGCTTATATTTAAAGGACTAGCATGTGGCTCTGAGTAAAAGCCAAAAGCATGACTAACATCAGCTTTGCAGTAAATTGAAAAATAAAGCATTTTGGAACGAGATTGAAGGAGAAATTCCACAAAAACAGGCATTAGACACCACTGTGATTTGCATCTTCTGTAATGCATTCCTATTGGAATGGCCCAGGGGTGTCTGGCTTATTCTCCAGAGGATGATGTCATCCTGGAGGGCACTTGCAGGGAGCAGTAGGTATGGAGAAAGGGGACTGACTGGAAAGGGGTAAACATAACCTCTATTTTTAAAAAGAGGAAAAAAGGAAGATCCAAGGAACAAAGGCCAGTCAGCCTCATCTCTGTGCCCAGCAAGATCGTGGATTACATGTCCTTGGAAGCTATGATAAGGCACATGGAAAAATGAGGNGGCCCAGGGGTGTCTGGCTTATTCTCCAGAGGATGATGTCATCCTGGAGGGCACTTGCAGGGAGCAGTAGGTATGGAGAAAGGGGACTGACTGGAAAGGGGTAAACATAACCTCTATTTTTAAAAAGAGGAAAAAAGGAAGATCCAAGGAACAAAGGCCAGTCAGCCTCATCTCTGTGCCCAGCAAGATCGTGGATTACATGTCCTTGGAAGCTATGGTAAGGCACATGGAAAAATGAGGAGGAGGTGATTGGTGACAGCCAGCATGGCTTCACTACAGCAGATTGTGCCTGACAAATCAGGTGGCCTCCTGCAGTGGGGTTACAGTGCTGGTGGATAAGCGAAGAGCGACTGACGTCATCTACCTGGACTTGTGCAAAGCACTGGACACTGTCCCACATGACATCCTTGTCTCCAAATCTGAGANTACTGTGATGTTTTTAAAGTGTCACTATTTATCACTGCTTTCAATGTGTAATGAAGAAAAGAAAAAAGAACTAAATACTTTCAGGGGTTAAAAACTGGGCTTTTGTCTGCAGATGGCCTTCTTTCTAAACTTTGAAATCTCAGCAAGTATGCTGATCACGTCAGCTCTTTATTTAATCAGCTGTGTCAGATTTCAAGATAAATATTTAAGTTGTAGACTGAGGTGGAAGCATGTAATAGGGAGTTTTAGAAGCAATGTTTAATATGATTTGACTGAAAAGATGAGTGGAAGATGACACACAACACAGCATATGCCAGATTCATAGGTGAAGTCTTCCAGTATAAGTTTGCAGGGTAAACATCTTTATATTGCATCATCAGTAATGTTGTAAGTGCTGTCTTATGTGATCTCAATTTTGTTTACATTGGTTGAATACTCATAAATACTTTGTGCAGAGTATGAGAACATTAGTGAAATAGCAGATATAGACACACTGAATTGTTGGTATACTTAGTCTCTGAAGAGAAGCAAAGTATAAATTCATTATTCTTTGGTGGATAACTTTAAAGCAGTATTGCACCTCTAGAAGACTTTTCCTAGCAGGAACTCTGAGTTTCATACTAATAAAGAGCAGATGCATCTTTTCAGTCGAAAAGGCCTCAGAGAACAAGTGGTGATGTAGACTTATTAGGCAAATAAGGACGTGGGTGCTTATATTTAAAGGACTAGCATGTGGCTCTGAGTAAAAGCCAAAAGCATGACTAACATCAGCTTTGCAGTAAATTGAAAAATAAAGCATTTTGGAACGAGATTGAAGGAGAAATTCCACAAAAACAGGCATTAGACACCACTGTGATTTGCATCTTCTGTAATGCATTCCTATTGGAATGGCCCAGGGGTGTCTGGCTTATTCTCCAGAGGATGATGTCATCCTGGAGGGCACTTGCAGGGAGCAGTAGGTATGGAGAAAGGGGACTGACTGGAAAGGGGTAAACATAACCTCTATTTTTAAAAAGAGGAAAAAAGGAAGATCCAAGGAACAAAGGCCAGTCAGCCTCATCTCTGTGCCCAGCAAGATCGTGGATTACATGTCCTTGGAAGCTATGATAAGGCACATGGAAAAATGAGGAGGAGGTGATTGGTGACAGCCAGCATGGCTTCACTACGGCAGATTGTGCCTGACAAATCAGGTGGCCTCCTGCAGTGGGGTTACAGTGCTGGTGGATAAGCGAAGAGCGACTGACGTCATCTACCTGGACTTGTGCAAAGCACTGGACACTGTCCCACATGACATCCTTGTCTCCAAATCTGAGAGGATGGACCACTCTCTGGATAAGGAATTGGCTGGATGATCACACTCAAAGAGTTGTTGTCAACGGCTTGATGTTGAAGCAGAGACCAGTGACGAGTGACGTTCCCCAGGGGTCGGTATTGGGACCGGCACTGTTTAACATCTTTGTTGGTGACATGGACGGTGGGATTGAGTGCACCCTCAGCAGGTTTGCCGATGACACCAAGCTGTGTGGTGCCTTTGACACGGTGGAGAGAAGGGAAGCCATCCAGGGGGACCTGAACAGGCTTGAGAGCTGGGCCCATGCAAACCACATGAAGGTCAACACGGCCAAGTGCAAGGTCCTGCACATGGGTCGGGGCAATCCCAAGCACAGATACAGAGGCTGAGCAGAGAATGGATTGAGAGCAGCCCTGAGGAGAAGGACTTGGGGGTGTTGGTTGATGAGAAGCAGCTCAACCTGAGTCGGCAATGCCCACTCACAGCCCAGAAGGCCAGCCATATCCCGGGCTGCATTAAAAGTGTGGCCAGAAAGTTCAGGGAGGTGATTCTCCCCCTCTACTCCTCCCTCATGAGACCCCTCCTGGAGTACCGCGTTCACCTCTGGGGCCCNGGACCTTCATATTGGCATTGTCAGGGACTCTGTGCTTTGGTTACTTCATTAGATGTCAAAATGGCTGCAGCTGCTTATTGAATAGGGGACTTGTGTTTTGGCTTTAGGCTCCAGGTTAAAGTGATGTAGAAACATCCTAAAATATTAATGCTCAGGGTCAGGACTTATCTCCTCTTCCTCTTTAGACTCTAGAATTAGGACTTATTTGAAAGTGGAAGAAGTTTCATTTGGACAATATACAGTTGCTGCTAGTTATTCTCTTAAAAAGCTGAATAGTAGAATAGTAGAAAGGGGTGCCCTGTGGGCATAAAAAGCCCATGCTCTTTAGTAAACTGGAGAATTAAATTCTCACAGTGTAAACATTTCGGTAAACTAGTAAATTATGGTTCCTCTTTTTAATGCTTCATCGTGAGGGCCAGCACGTGACTGGGGCTGTTCTTTAGCTCGTAAAAATACATGAAATGAGTAAAGAATCAGCTCCTTAAATGGTCATAAGGAAACGCTAACAAATGGTTCCAGAACTGTCTCTTTGGCGATGTGGGCATGTTTCAATAGCATGTGAAGCTGGAGTTTTAAACTTGACAGGATTTCTAGACTGGATGATTTCTTGGTAGCAGCCTCTTTAACCTGGCTTGCCAATTTCCCAGGGAGAACTCAGGAGCAGCCCAAGACTTACATGTAATTTTGTGGTATGCCCAGTATTGCAGTGGACTCGCTGATTCTGAAGCATTGAACTTGCATTTTAAGTGTAAAATGACTGTATTGTGTACTCATCATGCTATTTGAATAAACTGAATGCTATTCATACAGTCAGTTGAATCTCTGGTACTTCATCAGAGCCAGCCTTCCTTCTCAGAAAGCTAGGTTCTTCAGGACACGACGGCAGTTTCCCACCAAATATCCTGGTCAAGATGAGTATGCTTTTTTGCCTGTGAGCACTGTTTGTTAATGTTATGTGTACACTGTGGCTGTTTGTCTCATATGTAGATAGATAGCTACACAATCATTTCTAATTCCTTGACTTATGCATACGAACACCAGTCGTTTCTATTTACTGTCCTACACTGAGCGACAGTCGCATATACTCTGAATCCAGGTGTTACATCAAGGTGATAAAACAGCAGCAAATTTAAAGGGGATGTCGTTAGATGAATGTGGTTCTTATGATGAGGTTTTATAACAAATGGTCTTCAGCTGCCACATCATTAGTAATATCCCTGAGGAATTTTAAAAGTACTATAAAAACTGTCCTTTCAGTTAAAAAGAAAAAAACCTGAAATACTTGTGAACCTAATTTTTTCCGTACCTTCTCATCATTATTGAAACTGGTTAGAAATGATAACAATAGATATTCCAAGTTTTTCTATAGTGACTATGTGCAGAACAAAAAACAGTAGTTAAAGCTATTTGAAAAGTTCATTTATGTAATCTTTTCGTAGTAATTTAAACTGCTGGTAACTTACTTTTTAAAAAGATAAATGTTTTGCACAGATTACACACATTTCATTCCTTCAGGAAACTACTTGTTCTCCCCCAAATAAATCTTTAAAAATCATTGATCTGACTTCAGCCAACTTGGCAGTGATAGCTAATTCAGCATGATAGCTGATTCAAAGCTATTGCATTCCTGTGAGCTTAATGAAAGATTGAGGTCAAACTGTTGCTGCAGAGAAAGGGGCTGTAACAAAAGCTGAGTTATTCTTAAATATTGGAGAACTGAAATGAGAAGGGGAAAAAAAAAAGATTGGGAATTCTTTCCACTGCGTGAAGAACTATGATCAGAACTTTCCCTTTGTTGTCAGAGGATCTGATTGTACTGTGCAGAAAGTCCAAAGGAAATGAGTCTTACCTAGTTACATTGCTTCTAGTACTATCGATTTGTTTTTTACCTGGGTTTTGTGCTTAAAAAAAAAAAAAGTCCCACTTAAAAGAATAGTCATACACACAATTTTGAGGAGCAAGCTGGCATTCCAGACTCTGGAGATAAGAGAGGAAGCACGGACAAATGAAGACTTGCCCTTGGTAAATGAGGATTGGGTTAGAGAGCAGCTAGACAAACTGAACAGGCACAAATCGATGGGTCCCGATGGGATGCATCCACGCGTGCTGAGGGAGCTGGCGGAGGTAATTGCTAGGCCACTCTCTATCATCTTTGAAAAGTCGTGGAGAACAGGAGAGGTGCCTGAAGATTGGAGAAAAGCCAATGTCACTCCAATCTTCAAAAAGGGCAAGAAGGAAGA
>VZSC01012621.1:687121-706019 GCA_013398225.1 Steatornis caripensis | reverse complement strand
CTGCTTTAGCAGGGGGGTTGGACTAGATGATCTCTAGAGGTCCCTTCCAACCCCTACCATTCTATGATTCTATGATTCAGATATTCATGCATACCAGTGTTCATAATTGACAGCCTAATGCAACAGTTCTGTGGAAGGAAGATGCATCTTAACTTTTCTTAAATTTTGTCAGTGCTCTTAGGGAGTAGATCCTTGAAAGGGTGGGCAGTTGCTGTGGTGATTGAGATACTGAAAACTTGAAAGGTGGTTATAATATAGAAGAGAGACTAAAGGACAGAAGAGGTAAAGAAATGAAGTGTGAGTTGGTGAGGGAGGAGTAGTGTGGATGGGTTTGTTTTCTGAATCTTTAAGGAAAGGTCAAACAATTAATGAATGTAAAGGTGAAAGCAGTGGTGAAGTTTTCCCTATGCTAGGTCTGTGTCTGGCAGTGCTGTAACCCACCAGCTAAACCAACAGAAATGTCAGAAATAGTAAGTGGTCTGAAAAGCCACATCCTTAAAATGTGGTCTAGCTGTTAAGGGCAGGGGGTTGGGGGGAAGGTGGGCCAAATGCTGAAGTGTCTGAGTGTGCTAAGATCTGAAAAAACTTTCTAAATTTAGTCCTGATTGTTTAGATGAGTGAGTCAAAATGCCATGTCTTATATCCAGTATTCAATAGGAAAGAAGTGGCCATTTCTAAGTGTAGAAAATATGAAAGCTTGTTCCTAATGCTTGCAAATGGGAAACTGGATGTTTTGTAGCAGCAGCTTGTGTTAGAACCCAATTGAAAGAAAAAGGAAGCTAAACCAAAAGAATTGATTGCATTTTTAGAGGGAATGTCCAAATGATTTGCGTGTATCTCTGTATAAAAAGTATTTCAACTTTTCTGTCTTATTTTTTCTTATTTTTTACTTAAAGTGGACCTGATTAAACCAAATGTTGAAGTAGGAGAGTATTGGATCACTGTGTTTCATCTGCATGTAAGGTTTCAGCTACCATTAGTTGCAAGCAAGGGTAATGAACAATTTGCTCTGGCTGTGGACCTTCCGGGAGTTCAGAGCACCTGTACTTGGCAGCCTTCTCTTGAGCCAGAATGGCATAGCTCATGTAACTGGTATCTCGTGAACTTTAACCCAGTTTGGCTTTGCTAGCTGTGGGCATTGCTTTAATTTTGTCTCCTCTTGGCTTTCCCAACACTGTGTATGGTAGTCCTGAAGTTAGATAGTAATTTGGAAGATTGCTCTTCTACTTGACTAGTAAATCTTCCTGTGGAATTTTGATGGGACATCTTTCATCCTGGATCTCTTCTGAGACTTGTTTTGGTCTGAAAAATGTGAAGGTTATATTTTTTTGTTCTGGTTTGGTTTTATTTTTTATCCTTAAGTACCTGAACAAAGCTCTGTCTGTATTCTTACAACCTGTGTGTTCATATGCAAATTAGAATAGTCCTACATTCTTCAGGTGCTAGCTTAAACTCACTAGCCAAAGTAAAGCCTGGAGTCTAACCTCTTCCCTCGTCCTCCGGTGGATGTTATTTAGGCCAGTTGTTCACTGGATTTTCCTTAATTCAGCCTATCTGTCTCAGCAGATCACCACAAGACTTCAGGATTTCTTTGTGCTGCCTTTCTCTTGGTGTTGCAACATCCTCTGTTGATGGCAAATTCCATCTTTATCCTGATGTTATTCACATCTTCGCTACTTACAGCTTGATTATCCATATATATAATACTGCAGATGTTCATTACTTGACTTCTTGCTTCAGTCACATCACTCCTGAATTGTACATTGCCTAAGACATTCTTTGTTTAAAAAATTCTCTGTAATTCCTTGCATATTGAGTCTTCTGCTGATATGCCTTATTTTTACACTTTTTTCTGTGCTTGTATGTGTATTGCACTCTGGTTGGGGATGGTAAGTACTTGCATGGTAGCATTCAGTGCAGCTATTGCAGTTAACAGTGAAAGTGGTAACCATCAGTTCTGTGCTGTGCTGATACCTGTAAAGTATGTTACAGTATGCAGGAGAGATGTAATTTCAGACCTCCTAGTGGTGCTGCAAAGGTGTATTTTGGAAGTGACAGGGAGAAAGACAGTGGAGTTCTTTTGTGTTCAAGGACTAGATGCAATGAATACCAAGAAAATGGCCCCTTTTTATTTTGCATTTGCATACAAGTACTTAGTCTCGAGACCCCCCAGCTCTGAATTCAGCTAAAAAACCCAACAGCTGGTGTGCTAGCCTTCCTTATATATCTCTTCTGTAAGAGAAAGCCTAACTTTAGACATCTGACTTTCTAGATGTGGAGTTAAGACCCAAACATAAAATTGTTCTGCACCCAGCAGTTCTAATTTGGTTTTGAGAAGTACTGGATTTGCTAAGTTTTTTTGCAAAATGGACAGATGTAGGCTTTTGAACCGCACCCATCTGGGTTCTTGAGTAAATAATTCTTTAACTCTTAGGATCAGCACAGAAGAGCTGTTATAGGCAGGAGAAGTGTTCCCAGCCTGCAAGTCCGTCTTGGAGAGACAGGCTCTTTTGCCTACTTTCCACTCTAACTGCTAGAGCTCCTGATTGACTGTGCTGTCCTACCGGTGCATGGGTGTTGTATGCTTTGTTAATGGCAAGAATATTCAAAGCATAATTATCCAAGCATGAATTATAAAAGCTCTGTAGTAAGAAAAAATTTAAAATTAATAAAATTATTAAAAAAATATTTTTGCTCTAGCTTATCTAGCTTTCTTGCATCAGAAAATATTGAAGGCTCTAAATCTGTCTGGAGGAGAAGCTGAAATCAGAAGAAGTGCTGATTGAGGATTACAGGCAAAGCATGTCTGCTAAAAGTTTATGGTATTTCAGTTACAACGGAGACAAAGCATGCTTTCCAGGCCGCAGAACAAGCGGCATTTGTTACACGTTATGTTGACCATAGATGAAAGATTTGTGTTGCCCAAGCACGAATATCAAGGTCTCAGTAAGGGTGTAGAGTGGAAAGGGAGTAGTCACTAGGGAGACAGGGACGCCAACATCAAAGAAGAGGGTAAAGGGCTGTGAAGCTATGGAAGAAGATTCAGTGGGAATCCTGAGAAAATGGAAACAACTGAGAAGGAAACAGTACATAGATACTTGGGTTATAGCACAATCTGCAGAGAAGAAAGACTGGACAGCCTTCTGGAGAAGGGCGTGGTTCTAAAGATTTCATACCGTGTTAGTATGCTGAGTGGTTAAATTGAGGGTTGGTAAGTATCTAGTGCCTTTTGAATTGCCCCCAAGGGTACTTTTTGTTTTAAATACCTTCCTTTTAAAAAAGTTTTTTATTTTAAAATTTTTAAAATGTTTTCTAACAGACTAAAGGCTCTTGACACAGACTTAATTCTTCCATGTGTTACATCATGGCTTTTCAAGTTTCTTTTTGACATACAAATTGCAGTCCACTTAGGGAATAAAATGGATTACTTATGGTAACTGTGACTAGTCAGACAACCTACATCTTTGCCAGGGCTGTTCTAGAGGATATCCAGTGGCTTTTAAAAATCCTATTAAAAGATTTTATTTGCAGATGGTACAAAGAGGATTAAAAAACCCCAGCAAAACAAACAAACCATACTACATGGTGTACCTTACTGCTGCCTCTTTGTCAAGGGCAGCTTACTCTTAAGGTGCAGCTATAGCTGAAATTTATCTCTGCTGGTTGTAAATAAAAATAGATCTCTAAATAGAGTTCAGAGTTCTTGGAGTGGGTTAGGAATAGGAAGCATAAAGCTTTACATATTCTACCAATTATGATTGTGGTAATTATGAGAATATAAATGTCACAATGTTGTTGTAAATGTTAAGTTTGCATAGTGTGTTAGTTTTAAGTGTGAACTGCTGGAATCAGAAAACCGTTTTGTTGAATGACTGTAGTAAAGTGCATAATGTGACCTTTTTGCACCTCTTGCTACTGATTCTTGAGTAAAGTAAGAAGTTGTTTGACTGGTCAGAATGCAGAGTTTGAATCAGCAATATAAATATAATATCTGCAAGTGGAACTTCCTTAATATGAGATTGTGAAAATAGCACAGAATTCCCTAATGCAAAGCTAGACTACTTAGAAACCTGCTTTTTTGAAGCATGGTACATGCAGGATTTAATTTGTATGGTATCCAGTTTGTAGTTTTCTAATGCTGTTATTTGTAAAGGTTGCTTTGTGCTTGTGAATTAGCAAACAATGTCACGAGTACCAAAAAGACACCTTGCGCCTATCATATGAGTTACATGCTATAGCTTTTTTTGATACAAATTTGCAAAAATACATGCTGGACTTGGAAACCGTTGCCATTTTCCCAACCATTCTGTTTTAATTCAGTACTGACATTGGCTACCTTGTCAACAAAGTCTTGAAGATATTTCAGAGTCTTGAGAGGAAAAAGAAATTCGAAACTTGAATAGGTTGCCACTTCTACTCTGTCTCTGAATAGAGCTGTTCTTTTTTCTCCCTATATCAATCTCCTTTTCTTCCTCAAGTACGAAAACGATGTGAGCATTTTGGGGGTCTTAGTAGACATGTGGACAATTAATACTTGGGAACTAATTGAAAAAGCATGTCTGTGCAACTGTGTATATGTAAAAGTAGCTATAATTTTTTTTTGTTACAATAACCTAATTCTGATACAGTGGTTAGTTTTGTGCTACAGCTGTTGTTCATTCTTTTCTTAAAACCATGCTTTTCTTAAAAACATTTTGCCTATATGTCAAAATGGCTATTTTTAGCAGACTTTAATTATCTTAGCAGTGAATACACACTCGAGCAATTTTACCTCATGAGCAGCAAACTATTGGAATTGCTTATAACTGCCTCTTTATACTTTGCAATCGAACTTCCATCATTGAGTGTTTCAACCTTTAAGTACAAGATTTTCCTTTCTGGAACCTGGGCAATACTGACTAGGGATTTCTTTGCTGAAATTTTAAGCTCAGCTGACTCTTGGCAGGTAGAGAACTGTTCCTTTAACAGCAATTTATTACCTCCTTTCTACGTCCACTGTACTTGTTAAACCAGCCAATAGTGTTTTAAAACTTAAGAGCTTTTGAAGAGTTTAACCTTTTCTCCTTCTTGGAAAGCAGATTACTGGAAGGTAGCAGTGGAAGATGACAATAGCAGATATTGTTGATTCCCTGCCATTAGCTTCTCTTTTCTGTTAATAAAAAAAGTGAGAATATCCTGTTTGGTGGATAAATACCTATAAATTCCTGGATAAACTGTCAATCTAGCTTCCACTGGAGGCACTTCTTTTGACGTGTCTTTCATAAACCTTACTCTTCAAGTTTTTTGGCCAATTTTCTTCAGCTATATCAGAGTTTAAAGATAATTCTTGCTGTATGTTAATGCCCTGGAGAATTGTTTTCTGCCTGTTTCTATTACTAGCAGAAGACAAGTAAGTGTTAACCTCGTCTCTCTCTTCTCATACAAGAGCTCCAAGCGAGAATGGAAGCCTCTGGAGGACCATAGCTGCACAGATGTACCATGGCTGCTCTTATTCATCCTCTTCTGCACAGGAATGGTGAGTAAAACTCAAAGGATTCTGTGAATGTTATGTTGTTGAACAGCTTGCATTCATTAGAAAGAAGTTTTTAAAATCTTCATTAATTTAGTCACTTGCTAAGATCAGGGTGTACTGTCATGGGATCTGTCAGCTGTGAAACAGAAATGGGTAGTATGTACACACCAACGCCTTTGGGTAGGGATCTATAATTTATTGTTTATGCCAGTTCTTTCTCCAGCTCTTCTTCCTCTGAAACTCTGGTTTCATTTGTAAGTGATTTTCATCATGGTGAGGTATTACTAGACTCATGTTCCTTATGGGACTGTGGATATCCCAGAAATGGTAGCTTTGAGTCTGGGAAACAGTTCTGTGAATCACAGTAAACGTTTTGCTGAGAAACAAAGACTCTGAATATCAAACAGTTGGCTGTTTTCTTCTTGGATGCTTAGTAGAAGCACCTGTTATTAACAACCATATTACTAGTGGTAAGATCTTTCTTTCCAAGTTAACCCAGCCTTTTCCTGTGTGACGAAACCATCACCTTGCTCAAGACAACCTCACAACACTGTGCACTTTATATTAAACAACAAACAAACCTCCAAGAGCTGCAGATTAGTGCAAACTAGAAATACACTTCTTTTCATTTTGTGTTGTTTCATGGACCTACGAATGCTGTCCTTTTTAAACAGAGAATATCTGTCACTGTCTTGTACTTGTGTGTTGCAAGCAGTAGCCCGTAGGAGTTTGGGAGTTCTGTGCTGTCAGCTTTATTTTCTAGTGTCCTTTGGTCTCTCATGTTTGGAATTATTCCACTGAAAAATGTATTTCCCCAAAGTGTTTGTCAATGGCTGTGCTTAAAATGCAAAGATGATAATTTTTTGTTTAAATTAGACAAAGTATGGGCTCACTGTAGCATATGAATATCTTAAAACCTTAAAAAGCACAGTACTTCCTGAAACAAGCAGGTCTTTTTTTGTCATTATTTTTTTCCTGCCTTTCTTGATGTTCCCTGGTTACGCAGTCTATACCTACCTGTTCCCCCAGTTATAAATTAGACTGCTGTGGGTTAGTGTCCCAGATTTTCCTATCTCAACAATATAACACACAGAGCAATTATCCTACTGGGTCTAATACTCTTAGTTACTGTTCTAGGGGACTTCACTTGAAGTACAATGATGGGTCAGGAGGGCATCCCTGCACTGTTGCAAATTAGATTAGCTAGGGGAGGAATTGCATGATTTCCCTTACTCAGTGTGTAGGGAAAAAAATCCTGAACCATCCAAGAACCTGAGTACTACTGTATGTAAAATGCGTGCTAGCATGTCCTTCACAGAATAGTACGGGATCTGAGAAATTGAAAGTGAGTGCTGGAAATCAGCTTTAATTACTACTTACGGTAGCCTTTTGCTTACTTTGCCTTTGGTTTTCATTTTGAGTATTAAGTCTATAAGTGCATTAGTGCATTGACCAGAGAAAGATAAGGACCAACTTCCTGTCTGGAATTTCTCTATAGTGATAACCTGTCTGTCAGAGAAGGTCACTTTCCTGTATCTTCAGACCTATGAAACCACCCACATTTTAACTGTTCCATGCTGACTTCATTACCTGTTGTCATCATCTCATCTGATCCTGTCGCTGCCATCTGTTGCTCGATGCATTTGTCTCAGCTGTTTACTCTGCTTCCCCTTCTCAAATCTTAGCTTGCGTCATCTGTAAAAACAGTTCATTGATGGTAGCAGAGTGAGCTGATGGTTCACTTCTCCCTGTCGGTGTTAGTGCTAGACAGCTAAAGATTCTTTTGGGCCAGTCTCATGTTCATATCTTCACCACATTGATCTTGGTTTTGCTAGTGAAGTATCTCTGGAAGTTCACAGCAAGACCAAACGTTGCATATTTTCTACGTTACTCTGAGCCATTTTGCATTCTCTTGCATTGTGTCTGTTTCTTTCCTGCATTTGAACCCCGCATCTGGAACTATAGTGGCCTTGACTTGGTCACTTGCTTTAGAGGATTTCCTTAAAAGGAACTTATGTCAGAAAGGCCTCCTCATTCTAGCTCATCTTTGAAAGCACGTGGTTTGAAGGAAAAAAAAAAATCCTAAAGCAAGAAAATCTGGACTGTCTGGAATCTTCTAATATGCATACTGACCCTTGACAACTCCACCTCTGCTTGTAGCTCTCTCCTTCACTGCTTGCCCTTGGCCTCCCTTTCGCTTCATGCGTGACTTGCTGACAATACGACTCTCAAAAAAACACCTAGAAGATTCTTAACACTGCTTGTATAATATGCAGTGTTAGACATCTGAATCCTCTTTTTGTCTTGCGTTTAGTTTTATAATTGCAAAACAGTTCTCTGACGGTCCTTGTCTTCCCTGTTTCAGTCTGGAAGAATTTTTAAAAACACTCTGCTTAGAAACAAATGAATTAAATTGACTTTTCCTAGCTGTCAGAGTATTACTAACCTGTGGGGTTTTTTTCTCCTGTAGGGTTTTATCTGTGGCTTTTCAATAGCTACAGGAGCAGCTGCAAGACTGCTTTCAGGATATGATAGTTATGGAAATATTTGTGGACAGAAAAATGTTAAAGTGGAGGGAATAATCAACAGTGGTCTGGACCTCACACACAAGAAGTGAGTATGTGATTCAATTGCTTCATTCTGTAAACGAGGAAAGGCAAAACCTTTCTTCCTTTGAGAGTTGTTTTCAATAAAATGGGAAAAAGGATATGCTAACTCATTCCTACTTGTCATTCTCCACTCTTCTTACCCAGAGAACAACAACCTGTTGTAACAACAAGCAACAGTACTTGGAGAGTGTATGTTGACAGATGTGCAATGAGTACGCTAAGTCATTGAGGAATTTCTTTTTCCTCAGCATCCACTTCATGTAGGAGGTTGGATCAGGCTACTGAAGAATTTCATTTGTTAGAATTTTAGGTATAACAAGTATTCTTGCATTTGGGAGCAGGCCATTGATATCTATGTTAGAAATGATGCGCTTTTGATGTTGTATGCTTGGTTTCTGCTGCTGAGTTTAGGAGGAGATGGGATATATCTGACATATTAAAATGAAAGTTTAAAATTTAAACTGTAAGCAGAATATATAGAAGTGGCTCGTGGAGAAAATGCACAAAACTTTTAAGCAGCACACAGCTCTTACTAAGCAGTGTCATCTGAAAATGCATACTTACAAGTCAGAACCAGCACAGGTATTTCGTATCATGCAGAAAAAAAGTCATACTGTAGTAGTGGTACTGGAGTGACATAACAAGAATTCTGGACTGAAGAACTGAAAACTTGTCAACGACTGTTGTGGTCTGTCTGCCAGTTAATGCTGAGAGTGCATCTGTACAACTTCAGTGACTTTAGAAAGTAAACCCTTTAGTCTAAACTTAGAATAGTGATATTAATTGACAAAAAATATATTTCTTTCACTGTTGATTACTTCAAAGAACTAAAAAGTCTTTCTACTTATGATAGCCTTTTACTTCGCACTTTAGTTTCAGACTAACAGAAAATCCATAATTTACATTAATTATTTTATAAGGATGCTTTCCTAAGGTTTGCTTATTTTGAGTTGCTATTGTAAAGATTTCTAGATACCTGTTTTAACATTTAGTGTGGTTAGGTAATTGTTGTGTTTTCAGAAGAATTTGACTTAAAGTAGCCTGTCTTTTTCTTCTGTCAAAAGAATGACTTCTTAATCTAATCACAGCTTCCAGGAGGATCGAAGGGCTTAAAACTTACGCAGTATAATTTTCCTATTTTTTATATAAATATTTTAGTGCTTTCTAAAATCAAGTATATTCAATACAAAATTGTGATTATTATGTTGTGAGAGAAAATACAAGACTCAAAATTATAATTTTGAACTTTCTCACCTTTAGAAAGAGCTGAAATCTTGAGTTTGTGTGAAGGCAGAGGAACTCAGACCCCATACAGAAATGTAACAAGTAATAGTGTAATAGTCTCCTACACATGACACAAATCGGGCCATCATGAGAAGAAACCACCGCTAAGTGTTTTCCTTTAGTAAAGGCAAGATTGAAAGACAGCAAATAAAAACAGAGACTATTTTTAACACACTTGATAGAGCTTAATGCTTGTCAAGCCTTAATAAGGTTCAAAAGGATTATGTTTTTCGAATAAAGGTATCATGGCTTGAGGCATGAGCTAAGTGAGTGAATGGATACAGTCATACAGGATATCATCATCTCTGTTTGGTTGAGAGTGAGAGAAAACCTTCTACCAAAGCGAATTATTCTATAATTGTTCACAGTGAAGTTACAGTTTAGGGTACCCAGTCTTGGAAGAGGCCAGTTCTTATATAACTGAGTGATCCTTCCCACTTTCACACGCTATGGCTTTTTAAATGTTCTTGGCAGTTATTCAGAAGAAACTATCTGCTTTGCGTCTGTCTCTAGCAGATGGAGATCCTGCAGCGTCTGAGGTGCAGTTCATAGGAGTATTTGGTGCTATTTTGTAGGAGTACTTTTCAGACAGACTGTAAAAATAAACTCTTCTTATTGCCTGTACATTTCAGTTTGTGTAGAGAAAGAACGAGGTTTAAGCTCTACGAGTGTGGTTCTGGAAACATGATGTTATTTAATTCTGCTTGCAGGGTAATTCTTTCTTCATTTCCCAGTCTAAGGCAGAAAAGCTAAATCATCTGTAAAAATAACATTTTCTTCCTTGTAAATGACAGCAACGCACAGGCACTGTAATGAAGTGAAATGAATGTGGTCTGTGTGGGTATGGCAATCTGGGTGGTAAGGGTGAGGAGCAGAGTCCTCACAGGGGTATGATTTGATCCATGTGCATCAGATATGCTGAAACCGGTGAGATGTAACGTTGGGAAGGAGGATTTTACAGCCTGGTCTTGTCAACAAAGAGTGAATCGGACATCTTTTTATTTTTACGAAGAAAACACAGTACAGCTTTAATAGGCTGTGCTCTAGAGTCAGACATGAGATGATAGTCTAGTCTTGGCAGTGAATTCTCATTAAGCCTGTCTGCTTCAAATAAGCTCCTTGCTTTTCAAGTTTTGGCAGTTATAAGGGGGTTAAAAAATGACCTTTTGTTTGCAAATAAGTTATAACCATGGCAGCCAAGTAAAGTCCCTAAAGTGCTGGTTCAGTCTGATTTTTTGATCACCAAGACTTTGCTGCTTGGAGAGAATTCAGTTCGTGCTGTTTACTCAGATATATGTGCATCTGCTGCTATAAGGAAGAATTAGAGTGGCATTCCACCTTAATAAATGCCTTTAGCTCAGGAAAATGCGTGGGGTACGTTGTGGGGAAACCCAGGGAGAGTTTGCAGCATGCATGCGGAGAATTTATTTGAGTGAAACTGCACATAACATACCCATAGTTTGCTTACAGTGCGTGTGATCGTTTAAGTCACTTCCCCATTATTGTGATAAGATGCTTGTAGATCACAGTAAATGTTTGTTCTGTGAAGTATGCATTTGCCTATAAAGAGATGCCTTGAGGGCTAACAGAAAGTCAGTGACGGTGGCAAATGTAAAAGCATACAAAATACTTGAAGGTAAGATAGGCTTGTTCGTATGATTTGCCACTGTGCTTCCAGAATCAAGGTGCAGTGTACAAAATGATTCTTGGTCTTCCTGATTTTGCAAGGGAAGAGGAGGCTGCTGTATTTCTGATGAGCATGAATAGGTAATAGGACACTTGTCTAGTAAGCTACCAGTCAAAAGCCAAAATTGTTGATGCTTTTTTTTGTAATTTTGAAATTATATTTTTAATTACTTAACTAGAAATCTGGATTTCTCTTTCAGAAGTAAAAAAAGAAACACACTGAAATGTAAGCTTAAAATCATAGTAAAGCATAAGGAGGGTTTTACTATAGATAGGTAAAAAAAAAATTATGATGCATTTTGAAAAGCTGTACTGAAGTTTGTTTTGAATTACATGCCTCAGGAAGGCCAACTTGCATTGACCTTATTTTCAGACACTGGCTTTTGAAAAGTTAAATAAACTCCTTATTTTCCTTTATATATAGGAATCAGCTTAAAATGGAAGATGAAATTATTTCTAATTTTTATTATGGCTACAGAAGGCAGACAAAGTAAAAATTACATGCAGTTATTTTTATTCAAGTAATTTTTTCATCATGTCAATTTCAGAGGTTCTTTTAACAAATCTGTGTTTTCAGAAAAGTGAATTGTTAAGATCAAATAATCAGAGCCATAGAGCAGGTTTCTATTTAAAGAGACCGTTGAAGATTATTGAGTCCAACCCCCCTGCTGTGAGCAGGGGCACCTTCCACTAGACCATGTTGCTCAAAGCCCCATCCAACCTGGCTTTGAACACTTCCAGGGAGGAGGCGTCCACAGCTTCTCTGGGCAACCTGTGCCAGTGTCTCACCACCCTCACAGTAAAGAATCTTTTCCAAATATCTAATCTAAATCTACCTTCTTTTAGTTTAAAACTGTTGCTCCTTGTCCTCTCACTACACTTCTCCTAAAAGACATCTCTGCATCTTTCTTATAAGCACCTTTAAGTGTTGAAAGCTACAGTAAGCTCTCCCCAGAACCTTCTTCAGGCTGAAGAACTCCAGGTCTCTCAGCCTGTCTTCACAGGAGAGGTGTTCCATCCCTCTGATAATTTTTGTGGCCCTCCTCCGGACTTGCTCCAACAGGTCCATGTCTTTCCTGTGCTGGGGACACTAGAGCTGAATGGAGTACTCCAGGTAGGGTCCCAACAGGGAGGAGTAGAGAGACAGAATCACCTCCCTCGACCTGCTGGTCACGCTTCCTTAGATGCAGCCCAATATGCAGTGGGCCTTCCGGGCTGCGAGCACGCATTTACAGCTCGTGTCCAGCTTTTCATCCACCATTACTGCAAGTCCTTCTATGCAGGACTGATACTTCATAAAGGTGCATAAAGATGCTTCCTAGGTTGCAAATCTGATAAACTGAATTTCCAGTAGCAAACGTTTTCATTTGCAGTGTTGAAGCATCTCTGACAATATGATTACTTTGTTTACTTCAGTCTTTGTATTGCTGATCTAAGTTACTTTCTTATCAACGAATCAGTCTATTGTTGATTCTGAGTAACTGAAATTGCAGCACAAAGTATGTAAGTACATTTTTCTAGTGAGCAACAAAACCTGTTTTGGTAACACAGTATGAAATTTTCTGCAGTAAAATGACTTACTTCCAACAAATAGTAGCTTAAAAACAAAAACCAAAATATGTTTTCCTCTGTAATACTGGTGCCTAGCATTTTGATTCTTGATTTAGCTGCTAGAAATTAAAGAAAAAGAAATATCTTACTTCTGTCTTCCTAGGCTATGGATTGAAGCCATAGATCTGATAGCTTGGAGTTTGCTTTCCAGCTGCCTTATTGCTGTCAGAACTGTCTCTGAACCATGCAATGCAGTGTTTGAATTGCATGTGTCTGTTTAAGGGTATGCCAACATAGCACACTTCTGTCAAAACTGCATATGGCAATATAGTTGCATTGTGTCTTTAAATTTCCAGGCTTGAGTTACAACTGTAGTATTTATTTCACAAAATATTCAAATGTCTTCTGTCCTTTAAAATTATAGCTCAGCCCTTCAGTTTAAATTGCTATAGGAGTGGGCTGGATTCTAGCTTGTTAATGCTCACTTTCCTGACTTGATTTCCTTAGGCTTCTTTTGGCAATGTGTTATTAAGGGACGTTTGGAGGAACCTCCTGCCCAGCCACTGGAGCTGGGCCTGGTGTGCTCCAGGACCTGGGGTATCTGCTCAGGCTGAGGGATGTGGATGGACAGACACACATGGGACGCTGACACGGCTGGTTACACGCACTGGCCCTGACTGGGTGCTGCCTTCAACAGCACCCACATGCAGGATATACATAAAACACAAGCACAGCCAGCCCCATCCCCTCCTCCTCATGGGCTGGTGGAGGCAGAAGGTGGCTAGTGCAGGCACATACATGATACTCTCCAGGTTCACAAGCACACGCACACCTGTGGTTGCCCCAAGTACCAGCACAGCCCCTCTGCCCACCCACCACCCCTGCCCTGATCCTGGGCCCCTTTGCCCGTTGCGTGGGTTCCATCTACTCAGCGGCTGGTCCGGGTTGGTGCTCACTAGCAAGCATGCACATGCTGGTCCCACAGGCACCCCACACTTACAGGTGCCCCCAAATACCAGCACAGACCCTCCTTCCCACGACACCGCTGCTGGGACCCAGAGCCTCCTACTTACCAACTGGTACAGCTTGTAGTTTGCTGGTGAGTTAACACATGCATACCCAGCACCCACCCACTTTGGGGAAGGTGCAGCTGTTCAGCCTGTACCAACAGCTAGCACCACACAGGCTGTGACCCACAGTCTGGTTCCAGGCACGGACACTGAGCCACTCACATTGTGCCCCTCCTCCTCATACATGTTCTTTGGGGACACACATCATTCCCACCCCAGTGGCTGGTGGCCAAGAGCCCTCCCCACCCTAGTCACTGGCACTGAGACCCTGCTTGCTTTGGTAGCTGACACCATAGGCCTGGGATACCTGCATGCCTGGTCTGAATCCAGTTGCTGGCACTGAGCCCATCATCATGTGGGTTCCCCCAGTAGCTGGCACTTAATACTTGCAGCACTCATGCACATGAGATAGAGATTTTGCAGAGAGAGTTAAGAAAGGGTTTAGTAAGGAGATAGGACAGACTGCAGTGATCAGGCCTTGGGCTCGGTAAGACCAACATACTGACCAAACTCAGCTTACATGCAACCGGCCTCATTTATGCTCCTTTCTGTCTGCGACGCCTCTTTGTTCCTCCCTGAATCCTGTCCCATGCACATTCCCTCAGCAGCAGGCATAGTCCCACTGACCACCCCCNCTGACCAAACTCAGCTTACATGCAACCGGCCTCATTTATGCTCCTTTCTGTCTGCGACGCCTCTTTGTTCCTCCCTGAATCCTGTCCCATGCACATTCCCTCAGCAGCAGGCACAGTCCCACTGACCACCCCCCCATCATGCACCCTCGTGTTTGCATCCCTATCAGTTGCAAAATCCTGGTTTTCCTGTGGTTTCTTATTAACTGACCTGTTATTGTGATTGACCAAGTTTCTTTCTGGTTATTGTTTTCATTAACGCTAATTGGTCAAGTTTTATGTCTTGCGTGTCTCCCTGCTTTTCCTTATCATCATAAATTGGCATGGTCCTTAACCAGATAATCTTACTGAAAGATAACAATTCTCACACTCCACCTATCATTACCAACTAGTGAGACTGACCAGGGTTGTTCCTGTCACAACCTCCCTTATCACGTGTCTGTTGGGTTTGTCTGCGTAGGTTCTTGTTTGTACCCACTTTGACCAGATACCCTCAAAGGAGCAGACACTCTCCTTCAATGTACCCTTACAGTATGGAATAGCAACTGCAGGAACTTGTCGTTATGGAGGGGAAGCTATAGCAGGAGCGTCCAGTTAACACAAATATTGTATGTCTCGGTGTCAACTCAGAAGTATTTTCTTTGAAACAAAGGAAAAATGTGGAATTAGTGGCTTATTGCTCACACGCAGTTACCTTGGCTGCTGGACAGAAGTTTTTATGTTTGTACTTGCTTCTTAGACTTTTGTCATCTGTGGAGTCCTGACATGTGTAATATGTCTTAAGTAGAAAACCAGAAATAGTACTGGATAATTTTCATAGAGATGTGGGCAAGGAAAGGGAATGTTTTAAGAATGCAAGGAGTCTTATTATCACATTACAGTTGATACAGATGACATGGGTTTTGCTGGACTTCCAGAGAGTAAGACAGGAAGCCTTGAACGACTGAAAAACTGTACTAAGTAACAATTCTTGCATGTTCAGACCGGGTAATAGAACAGTCTTAGCGTGGGGGAAAGTTAGTAGTTGGCATGCAGACTGGAAGTGTTCAGGCAGGACCTAAATGCTTTCTGGGAGCAGAAGGAATTTTTATGGATTACGTAATTGATTCCTATCATGAGGATTGCGAAAAGAGAAATGCAATTTTACATGGCAGTTTGGTGTTGGTTTACTATAATGATGCTAGATAATGTGAAGAGAGCATTTCAATGCTTAGTATATCACCAGAATTGTAGGAACGTGAAAGACTTGTTGGTGATGAAATGTGTATAGCCAGAAGAAGATGTTGGCTGAGAAGCTATAATACATACTTCACAAATTAGATTTTTAAATGACAGTGACTCATCATGGAAAGTTAGCATATAGAATCTCTTCAAAATACTGCACTTGAACATTCGATAGTTCTGCTTGAAATCTCTGAAAATTTTTTGTTTCAAATTGAATACTACAGTAATCCACTCAGTCATATGGACATGTAGTGTGGAAAATCAATCTAAACCAAAAAACTGTTCTTAATACTGGTATTATGTCTATTCATTAAAATAGCCATGGACTTTGTAATTTTTACAGCATAATTGCATGGGTTTTGTTGGGTCTTTTTGGAAAAAGCTGGAAATCTTGAAAACAAGTTTCAGATTGGAGTGAAGCTTTATTTGTGAATGTTTAGACTTGTATCTATGAAGAGGCAGGGTAGAAGTGCTGCTGTTTTTATGAATAGCACCATTTGAAAGGATTTGAATCTGACAGAGTTAAACATCCTTTCTGTGTGTTCAAGAAGGATATAAATATCCGTATATTTGTCATGCATGTGAGTATGTAAATTCTTTTCACCCACACAATTATGATAAATCCAAATTTCCTGTGTTTCTACGTATGCTTAAATGTAGTCTTGGCTTAATCCTTTAGCTTGAAATGAAATTCATGGAATCATAGAATATCTCAAGTTGGAAGAGACCTATAAGGATCGTTGACTCCAGCTCCCAACTTCATTTTGTTCAGTGTAATTGTTAACTAGAATAGAAGTAATTTATCTTTTTTTTTCTTTCCCCTAGGTTTGTGTTTTTCTTGGATCCATGCAACATTGATCTAGTACATCAGAGGATCAAGTCTCTTGCTTTATGTGTATCAGCTTGCCCAAGGAAAGAACTAAAAACTCTGGCTGATATTCAGAAATTTGCAGAAACTAATGGTATGCAAAAAGCATGTCTGTTTTTGTTCACGTATCAGATACTTTGATAGGATTAAACTAAAACTTTACTAAATCTTACAGCATTAATATGCTTCTGTTCTGTCATGTCTTGGACAGTTTTGAAAGCTGATTTAAAACAGGAGTACAAAGTGTGACAAGAATTTCAGGGAGTATCTGACTGTAGGGTACATTCTCAACTCCTGTGGAAATGTACTGACATTTCTGCTCAACAGTAATGCTGTTGAAATGTCTTTGTGTATATGGGGCCAGTTGAGAACAATGCTGCTATTGAGCTGTGCTTACAGCATGGAGTATGGCTGTGGATGTGAAAATATTCCTGCTTTCCTTCAGTGCTACAGTGCAGTTCCTGGTTTGTTTTTTTTTCTTACACTTTCCTTTTTTGAAGAAGTGTAAAGGAAACTATTAGCAAATGAAATGTTATTGTACTCCATCCCCCCTAAGAGCAGTGCTTTTTCTATGTAGTAATAATACTGATATTATTAGGTCCATCTATATTTCAACACTGTATGGAATAAAATGCATGAGAGGTAACCAACTTCTGGACCTTCCAGAAGAGAATAAAGACAAAAACTTACAAAAATTTGAGGAAATTTCAGGATTTTTCAGCTATTCAAATGGGAGAGTTTGGTCCTAAACTTTCCCACTTAATCTTTTAAAATGCTGTCGTAAGGTTTTTTTGCAAGATACTTGGCTAATGGTGAGTCAGTCTGGGTGACCAAATTCAAAGCAGATTACTTTTCCTAGAAGCAAATGGAAGGTTGATTACTGTTCTGGTACAGGTCATGTGAGTACTTCTTGTTTGAAAGCAGAGTGAGTTGAAGTGGGCCTAGAACACTGTTAGTTCTCCCACTGCATTGCACCTGCATTTCTGGGTGTCTGCATCGGGAACTGCACGCTGTCGTGTGGCATTAAAGCATGTGTGGAGCTGCACAAACAGCTATGCCAGGACAGTGCAGTGGGTGGTCTGAGAACGGGAGCTTTCTCTTGTGATTTGTGCACTGCTGTCAAATACAAGCCCACAGTGAAGCTAGCCAGTATCATAAAACAGTTTTACTCTTTACCCCTTAACCGAGCATGCTGAGTTTTTCTTAAGTAGTGCAGACCAGTTATTTGTTGGTGTGACGTCAAGGTCATCAGTAGTGCACTTTCTTAAGTACCTCTTGAAATACAAAAATGCAGCCATGCCTTGTTTTACCACGAACGTTATTTCTATGTTTATAACTCAAATCTCTTATTAACTGTGCCTGAAACCATCTTTTAAAGGACACCAGAAACCGCTCTTACTAGAACATGCAATGCCTTGTCCTCATGATTCTCCATTCTAACTTCATCTCCCTTACTGTTTTAGGTTTTAAAATAAATCTTTCAGGTTGTTTTTTTTTTAAATTAGTATCAGAGTGAATTGTTTCAGTTTACAGGAAGCTTGGTCAAAAATATGAAATCTAGTATTACAGCAGAACAGAGTTATTAATGAGTTGAAGTCCTAGTTTTTGTTCTATGATATTGGGCTTCTTAAAAACAGGCACTAAACCAAGCTTTTGTAAAACTGTGAAAGGCTGGAGTCACACAATTTATATATTATATATATATATATTATATATTTATATATTATATCACACAAATACTGTCATAATCATGGTTATGTTTCTGTGTAAATGTTCACCAACCTGTGCAGCTTCCAAAAAGCAATGGTTTGCAGCAAATGAACAGCTTACATACTGATCACCTTAAATGTTGCATATGTATGGTAAAAGTGAAAGCATGATTCAGTCTTACAATAGAGCAAGAACAGTGAATTAATCCCAGAACTATAGTACTCAGTAAGTAGAATATTTTTTCTGAGAGCCACTTTGTAATTGTGGTGGTGCGTTTAAATTAATTGATACTAGGATTATGTTTGGCAGTGTGTTTCAAGTGATCATCAACTCCACTGTAAGAAGGATAATAAGGAAATCTGAGGACTGTGAACATGAGTTTACCATGAACCCAGAGCTTAATTGCAATTTCTCTGTTTGTGATGATACCTAGTTAGAATTTAGAGTTCAGCTGTGAGGTTCTGAAGAAGGTAAGACATACATGTTTGGTTTCTTGTGATTATCAGTGCTAAATTTTCCAGGCTTGCAACTTCTAATACTCTGCAAGAAAACCACCTTAATGTTTTAAATATATGGGTAGAGAATGCAGTCAGCTCTTAATTTTGCTCTGCTGAGCCATTCTGAAACCTTTAACCCTGCCTGCAAGCTCAAAATAGTAATTGTGCTGGAGATAAGTTCTGTGTAGGTTGTCGCATGTCATAGAATCATAGGGGTTGGAAGGGACCTCTAGAGATCATCTAGTCCAACCCCCC